>JACCIB010000331.1:0-183323 GCA_018906965.1 Philotrypesis tridentata | reverse complement strand
GATAACGATAACGACGAAATATCATCCAATGACAGCAACGACAAAACAATAAGTAATATGGAAATAGCAATAACAGCTAAAAGCGATACAGGCACAGACAAATCATCTGATGACGAATCAATAACTAATGCATCGAATGTCACAACATTGTCACGAAAAGAAGTCGAAGAAGCTAGCAGAAAAATTAGAAGAAAGCATGGCAAGATTTGAAGAATTACACCCACAACATACAGAGATCAACAAAGAATATGATATTGCTGTAACTCACTTCTCTGATGGAGAAGAACAAACAGAAGAAATGAGATTCTGCATGGATGAATTGAATGCACATTACGGCACCAAACACATGGATGAAGTAATGGAAGAAGGACTCCAAAAACTAATAGAAAAATCTCAAAAAGAATTGGTAAAAAGATACGAACAAGCACGAGATTCCCAGCCAGAAGAAGATGAAACATCAATAGACGGAATAATATATCCAACAAAAGGAAGAATTTCAGATACTACAAGAATAACAAATAAATCTCCAAATGCCAAAAGCACGCCACATCCAAACAAAAGAGTTAAGCTGAAAACAACAAATATAAGCGTCATAGACGAAAAATTTGACGACAAAACTTATGAAATACGATATTCACAACCACCAGAAACAACGGTTCCATGGTTAGTGACAATCCCACAGATATTAGAACCAATAAATAAAAGATACGGTTCAGTGCAAAAATCCATCAATTCGACAATTGACAAGGATTCAGACACAGATCGAAGATTATTACCAGAAAGAGAACAAATAGTAACCATAAGAGAATGTCTAACTTACAAAAGAGACAATTTAGTACATTTTCTTTCACAGGATTGTGAGGCCACAACTTCAATAATCAAACTACTCACTGACATAGGAGCAATAGAGTTAACGAATATCAAAAACAAAAAACCACGCATCGGTCAAATTTTTGTTACAGCATTCAAAAAACACAAAATTTATTCTGTCATAATTAAAGACAAGTATTACAACAAAATAAGCATTGCAGAATTAGAAAATTCTTTGCAAAATTTGAAAACAGTATTAATCGCGTAGAGGCGATTTAACAGATGAATTAGAACCCGGTCTAATCACCGAGCTTCTAGCAAAAACCTTTAACAATTCTCCAATAAAGGTAACAATCTGCTATGGAAAAGTAGAACTACCATTGGAAAAAGAAAGGAAACAAATTATAGCAAATTTACATGACAGCCTAACCGGTGGTCACAAAGGCATAAACCAAACATATCGCAAAATCAGAGAACGATATTATTGGCCAGGAATGCGTAATGACATTCAAAATTACATAAGAAAATGCGAAAGTTGCCAAGAAAAGAAAATTGAACGATTCAAAACAAGAGAGCCAATGATTATCACTGACACACCAATAGAAGCTTTTGACAAAGTCTCAATCGACACAGTAGGCAAATTAAGACAAACGCCATCAGGTAATTGCCATTTACTAACAATGCAATGCAACCTAACAAAGTATTTAATTGCTATACCAATTAAAAATTTGAATGCAACCACCATTGCAGATGCACTGGTCAAACATTTAATTTGTCAATTTGGAGCACCAAGGGCAATACTCTCAGACAGAGGAACAAGTTTTCTATCAAGTATAGTAGAAACAATGTTGCAAATTTTTAAAATAAATAGATTAACAACATCAGGTTACCGACCACAAACAAATGGTTCATTAGAAAGAAGCCATGCACCACTAGTAGAATTCATAAGAATATACTCAGAGAAATACGATGATTGGGACAAATTAGCACCATTTGCCACCTTCACGTATAATACAAGTATTCATGCGGCAACAAACTTCACACCGTTTGAATTAGTATACGGAAAAACTGCACGTTTTCCAATCAAAATACCATCTGATGAAAAACTTCGCACATACAATGTTTACATCAGAGACCTAATACTTCGTCTAGATGAAATGAAAGTATTAGCAGGCGAAAGACAAATAAAAAACAAAATAAAGTCGAAAGAAAGATACGACAAGAAAATAAGAAAGTTTAAAGGCAAAATAGGCGGATATGCACGCTTAATCAATGAGCCAAGAACAAGTAAATTTGATGCCTACCGAAACAAACCACTAAAAATTGTCGAATTTGTTGGCAGAAAGAATGTCATTTTAGAATACCCCAATGGCAAGAGAATCAGAAAACACATTGACAAACTCAAAGATGTACACACAAAAACCGATGAGTCAGAATCAGAAAACAATTCTGATTAACTTTGTCTTGTGTTACAGATGAATCACCGCTCAATTCAATTCATCTTCATCATCATCAGCCTACCAGGTTTAATTGCAGAAAAATTACATTCAATGGAATCATTATCGCCAAACCCTGGCATTTACTATGAAAAAACAAATACAGTAAAAATAATCAGAACGAACTGGAAAGTCAACATAGTCATTGACGTTGACCAATTCTTAGATATGCATAACCTATCACAATCTCACGTTGAAGTATACAACAAATGCATTACAGTCATAGAAGAACATAAGTGCAAAAATGCTCTAGGCACTGACCTGCTAGAAATCAAACAACAAAATCTGGCGGAATTAAGAAAAACAATTAACAACACCATCACCACTTTAGGTCAAGTAGAATATCCTAACTCGAAATACCCCTCGAGCATAAGGATGAAAAGAATGGTACCCCTAGGATTTATAGGATCCATAAGCAAATCACTGTTTGGTCTTGCTACAGAAGATGACATTCACAATGTCAACCAGAACATTGACCAGTTGTTCCAAGATCAAAAACAAGTAATCCATTTAGTAGACCAGAATACACACATAATAGCAACAAAATTTGAAGAATTATACAAAATAACAAAAAATCACCAAACCATCCTAGAAAGTTTCGAAAAATCGCTCACTAAAGTGATAACAAATGTACTAAAAGAAAGTGAACAAATGAAATACCTAGTAGAGATAATACTCTATGTCAAAAGATTAGACATGACTATTGACCACATTACCAAAAGTCATGAAAAATTACTTGACATATTAAGGGAGATAAAGAATGGTAAGATTCACCCAGAAATACTCTCGAACAATATCCTGCAAGAAATAAACGCAGATATCAAGAGAGTGAGTAAGGACATGAATTTACCAATACCTTCTGAACACATGAGAACAGAAGAAATAATTAAAATTTCCAAAATTGATGCACTACATCAAAATGGAAAAACAATAATAATCCTACACTTACCATTAGTAGACCACACAGAATATCAATTATACAAAATGCACCCCATTGCGATACCACAATGGCATCATAACATTAGTTTGGGAATGGCTCACATAAAGCCATCGCACACTCATATCGCTACAACAATAGATCAAACGAAATACATGAAATTCAATGAAAACAAATTAAACAAATGTTTAACCACCCATTATGCACAAATCTGCCCAATCCTTGGTCCGCAACACAATACTCCCAAATCAACAGATTGTGAAATCACATTATTATTAGACCCAAAAATTGACACCACCAAATATTGCGACATTAGAATCAACCCTTTGACCCAAATACAATGGAACTACTTGGAGCAAGACAAATCTTGGCTATACTCCACAACTTTTGAGACACCAATGACCCTCATTTGTAAAGAATACCCTGAATACAAAATAATAATTAAAGAAGCAGGAATATTAAGAATATCACCTCAATGCATAGCTAAAACTGCAACAACAGTTCTAGCAGGTGAAAGCACAAAACAAACAAATTTCACGTACATATATTCACCAAATATAAGCCTGAAATTAACAGAAAATTACCCACTTTTATCACACAACATCGAAACATACCCAAACACCCACATATTTAAAATTAATAATAATGACCTGTCAATAGATCACAAAAAAGAAAGACCCCTAACTGAAATTTAAAAGAATTAAATCAAATAAGCGACCACAAACGCAAAGACTTCAAAACTAATACCCTAGTTTATGGAGGAATAACTACACAAATAATAATTTTCATTATAATAATTTATATAATAGTAAAGACAAAAATATTTAAAAAATTGACTCTGCGCACCAAAAAGCAAACACACAAAATACACAAACCGAACACAAAAAATATCGACATTACAGAACTACAAAATATAACAATAGGAGAAGGCGCGAAAGCCAAATATAACACACGACGAGACGTACATACACCACAGATGACTTTAGATTTACCACTACAGCAAGCGGAAGTCAACTAAAACAACGATTTTCGTTTTTAGAAAAATAACAACATGGCAGCTAAGCAACGGAAATCGATTACCATTTTCTGCGACAATGACATACCAATGTATACCATACTAAGAGAATTCGAATACATTGCAACGCCAGTCACGATTCACTACGAACAGCACAAGTTCGAAGCAGGAACGAAGAAAATCACCATGATCTTCAACACCGAAAGAGATGCAACCAAAGCATATGAAAGAAGAGCAACCTTAATAAAACAAAACAGATTCAAAAAAGCTACAAGCCCGCATGCAGCAAAAAGGCGAAACACACCAATGGATGAGGAAACAATGAACACACAAATCAAAAAATCATGCCCAGTAAAATCAGAAGTACATGTTGTAAACAAACAACCCGCTCCAATGGACAATCATAGACTATTCTGTACGTTACCCTGGGAATACTCCGACACAGTTAAGGACGAACTATTCTTCAGAGCTTTCGCAAAATATGGACCATTAGTTTATTATCAAACTATAAAAGACAAAAAAGGAAAACTTGCATATGGATATGTACAGTACTTCGACGAACAAGATGCAGAAAAAGCAAAAACAGATTGCGACGCCATCTACAACGCCGTATATTCAGTACCAAGAAAACCATCAAAATCAAACAAAGAAAAATATACAAAGAAACACGAAAAATGCAACCAACACATCGATATAGATATTTACCACCTACACGAGAAAACCTGCATCAAACAAACTCTATGGACAGAAAAATTACAAAAATCAAGAATACCAATTGCAAGACAACAGGAAGGCATAACATCTCCAAATGAGGACCAGACACCAAATGTAAACAACGGCGAAGACAAAGCAGAAGACACAACTGAAGACATGTCGACCGAACAAGAAAATGCATTACTAGACGAGACAAATTACTTAAACATGGACTTATTGAATATTTAAACACACCCCATTTCATACAGTAAATAAACACACATTATTTATAACTGTACGCACCCCAAACACACCACTGTCTGTAACTAACAAACAAAGGTACACTCACTAATAGTAAATTAAGCACACACACACATTTGTGTTGCAGAATAGCTAAAATGGACACCATTAGTCTGAACATTGACATTCCAATTCGTTACCAAGAAAAAGATTACCCAAGAGAACCACTTGGGATATCAATAGCTCATGGCTCTTATAAAATTGAGGACATCAATATTCATATCAAGAATGACATACCATCATTCATGAGATTTCATACCACGCCCATGCGCTACGTACCATGGCAGTATAGACAACCACTATACACCGTGGGAAGGAAAAATAAGCTCACCAAGCAAAAACCTAAAGAGGCGGAAAGCGACAATTCAAACAGTTCAGATGAAGAACCAGACAACGACAATATCATGGCTACCATCCATGCAGCAAGGAAAATCTACTTCTCCGTAAATGACGAAGAAACAAGAGACGAACTACTCGATTACCTACAAATGACGACATGCATGGTTTACCACCATCTGTCCTGGGAAGGAGACATGAAAGTCCCAGACAAATACATAATAGAAACCGTTTTCCACGACAAAGAAAACGTAGACAAAATAATAAAAAAAGTATGCAAAAAATTCAAGTATGCTAAACATCAATGGCAAAAACGAAATGAAAATTGCACACCAGGAGACAATGAAACATCTGACAACGATCAAGAAAAAGAATCAGACAACGATAGTTGGGGAAATAAAGAAATGAAAAATAATTGGAAAAAACTAGACATAACACCAGTCGAGACCGAACAAGAAAATTGGGATAAAGAGTTAGAGGAAAAAGAAGCCAAGGAAAAATTAGACAACAACGATATATCAGTAGAACCAAAAGAGGAATGGATCGTACAACATGCAGCCGACTTGTTGAAAGAAAATGCCGATAATGAATAATCATAATACGTTACCAACGTATCACATACACACACATATCATAAACACACACATACACATTTACACAACACTGTTTAAAAAAACTAACCATGCAAACCAATAGCTTAACTAACCCGCTATGCATGAAGCGAAAAATTTCGTTTATAATTAAGAAAGCACACATGACCCCTTTTTAACACAAACATATTTCTTCTTATTCTGTTACAGATGGACCGTGGAGGCGTTAAAGTATTGCACATCCAAACGCAAACGAGAAATGCAAAGAAAATACGGGTCACATATGAACCACAAACGGCGGTTACCCCAGTATTAAATTACATAAAAACATTTGGGGCCGTCGAGCAAATCGACGACGTGCAACTGCACGTGATAAACAACAGGAACGTTGCAAAAATCGACATAATATATGAGAAGGAAGTGTCGGTGAAACTAATCACATTAGATAATGCAGAGTCGATCCAACAGTGGAACGATATAATATTCCCGCAAAACGAACAGGAAAATGCAGAACAAGAAAATGCAGAACAAGAAAATGCAGAACAAACAAGGACTGCAGACATACATGACAGTGAAAATGCAGACGAAACAAATAGCGAGGAAGGAGCTGCTGCAGTCATACCGGAGCAAACCCTAGAAGAAAAATATAATGACATCATGGTCCAGCAGTTTGACAATCCGGACGCAAGAACAATAAAAATTCTGCACAATGGATCACTAGCAAGAGCAGCACAACTGCTACAGGAAGTTCAAGAGAATGCACAGGTACAGCACTTCACCACACCATATTCGTCGCTGAAAATAGCAAAAGCGACATACCAAACAGATCTGGAAGAACAACAGATCCTGAAAATCGAGGAACTAGCAATATGTACTCGAGCCATTACGGAGGAAAACCTCACAGAAGAAGAAGAAGATGGCAACACCGATTTTAAAAAAATAAGAATAACATATAGCCATAAGGAACACGACATGGTGCATGAAGACTTCAGCAAATTCGGGAAAATACTGAAATTCGATATTGTGTAAAAGAGAGACGCCACCACAAGAGAGCCACTAAACAAATGGAATGCATACATACACTACGAAAGAGAAAGTTCAGCCAAGAGGGCGTTAGAGCAAGCGCCAACTTTCTATGATGCACATTATGGAAGGGTATCGGAAATGCACACCACAAGGCCAGTTGACAAATCGGTACTCTGCATCAAAGTACCAAGGGGAATGTTGTGCAGCGAGGCCACGCGCCACTTTGAGCAGTTTGGAGAAGTGACGCACACCCGCTACACAATTATTCCCTTGGAAAAATGTGATGCAAAAACTCACACGCACATGGGTTTCATCAATTTTAACTCGGAAGGAGATGCACAATACGCCAAAGAGCAATGCAACAAAGAGTTTTTGGCAATCTACCAATCTCGCCAGAACACAAAGATACATGGATTGTGTGGAAAACCCATAGCAGTAACACACTACCAACTACACCTACAGGAATGCAAACCACAACGACGATAAAAAAAAAAAAAAAAAAATTTTGTTTTATCCATTTCTTTTTATTATCACTGCACACACCAATACAAATAATCAAATACAATATAAATATAATTTTTTTTTTATATATAAATTTCATAATCATTTATTGCACGTTGACCCCAGCGTCCCCTAGCATAAGCACTAACAATAACATAAGATTTCAACTAACACCAGGAACACAAATAATCAGAAGGCTGATAAACCCCCCATACAATGGGAATTCTTCAATCAACCCACCCCCAACCACCCTGCATTCGATACCATCGTTTGCCGGGACGGCAAACCTTCCAAGGGGGGGAGGATGTTATGTGCCGATGCCAAAGTACAAATTGGCAACGTCGCATAACGCATAAGTAATTAGAGAGGTAAGAACAATTAGTGGGAGAGAAAGTGACGCGCTCTCTCCCCTGCATAATTGCACGCCCTCCGGCAGAGCATCTTGAGCCACCGAGCCGAGTGCACGTAGTATTTCTGTTTAGAGTCTTTCCAGTTCTCTTAAGCATTGTAATAGACGCCTGCGTGGCTTGTTCATTTAATATCGAGAATAAAGTATAGAATATTCAGCCTATTTACTCCATTATTATTTTCCTGTGTGCTGCGCAACGCTTTTCTTGATTACATACGTACGAGAGGATTTACACACAGATAACAATTTGCATCCAAACAATCTTTTGCACTGAAGCATCAATTTGGCACAGTCCTGCGTATTATTCAACCAAGCAGCCCAGCTCATCGAACCCAAAGGTAAGAATTTGAGTAAATTTACAAAACATAATTAGCTTGCATGACGTAAATTAATTCGTGGCTCTTTTTAAAGTGAAAGTTTCGCTGTATCCCGATCGCGCGAAGATTTGAATCGCGGTTAAAGGCTTTAAGTGTTTATCGTGTCGCGCGCTCCCCCGATATTTCTCACGTGGTATAAGCTCACGTGCGCGAGTACTTAACAATTATTATTATTCAAAGCTTGGCCTACTTCACCGCTCAATCTCATTTTAACTATATTCGTAATACTTTCATCATTAACATTAGACACCAGATTTTTTAAATTCTTAATTTTTCTAATAAATTCAGCTGGTGTCATATTTTTACCATTGTATTCCGGTATCAAAGAAATTATTTCATTTAAACTACAATTTATCGGTCTACCTGCCGTTTGTTGATCGGTCCTGTTTCCCGCCATGTTTAGGTCAATAAGTTGTAAATTAGAAATTTCAGTTATATTAACTTCCGGCACAAGATCTCGTTCTAAATTCTCCGATTTTTGTTTATCAGTAAAAACTGTACCAGCGTTATGAAATAATTCCGTTCTATTTTGAAAACTCAAACTTTCTTCAACAGACTTTTGTTTAATTTCATGAGTTTCAATATATTTATTAATGTTAAAATTTTCCCATTGATTTATCAGCGAACTCTGATTAATTACAGAATGATCAATATTTTCTTTACTACTACTATTAGCGACAGAGAAATTTGAATTTGTTGATTTATAGCCTTCATCCAATGTATATTGACAATCTTTAGATGTACCAGTAATTATACTTTGTTCTGCTTCAAAACCCCCAATATCAGAATAATGACTCTCTTCAATTGAAAAATCTATTAATTCATTATTTTGTAAAGTGCAATTCTGTGTTGATTTTAAAATTTGACTCTCTTCATTTGTTTTATCACTAATGACACCTGTATCCTGCTGTATAGATACTTTTTTTGCTGATTCTGTTGAGTTTAATGTTGTATTTGGAGGAGACCTCACAGTCTTTTGACTTCTCTTAAAAATACTATCTAATAACGGACCACTTAATGAAGACTTTGATTCAGGATTTGATTTTAAACGATTTCTAGTAATTATTGTTCTGTTTGGATTTTTTTTTAGAATCATTATTTTTGCCACTCATTTGAATATTTTGGCATAATTAATATTTAAATTAATTTACAGCAAAAGAGAAGTTCATGCTTCACAAATTCTCCAAATTCTCAACATATAATATCCACAATTAAATCCGAGTCAAAGAACAAATAGCTTATCAATTTAAATCAAATAGCGATTTACTATATACTCCTAATAGCTTTAAAAACAAAAACAAAAACAATTCCAACCTTTTAAATGACCCAGTTATATACTGACCTATATATATAATTGCTGTTCCGCGGCAGTCAACATTTTGCTAACGCGGCATTCCTAAGCGGTCAGTCGCCGTTATCGTGAAATGTAATCCCATCTACTTCTATACTTATCAAATATGTCCTACACCTTGTTACATATGTATTATTATCAAGAACACTAGAAGCTAAACTAATCAGCCCTACTCGGTACCTTTTGATAGCATTTGTAAAAATAATTACTTTAAATCAAACTTCAATTAAATTTTAAAAACAAAAATTTCCTTTTAAATCAGCACTTATTCAACTTTATAAGTATTTTATATTAATTATTCAATTTACACAAAAATATACTTCAATAAAGACACTCACGCACGATATTTGTATCGGAACCAAATTTTTAAGTCCTGACTACTCAATTTAATGCATATAGTCAGGAATATTTATAATTATGATGGGCTATCAGCTACAAAAACCCGCTTCTCACTAATTAAATTATAAAGCGATAAAAATGTCTAATCACTTACCTTATCTTGCCAATAATTGACTTCGCAAGTTTAGCAATTAGGCGCAGCAGACTGCTAATAATTCGATAAGATGTAAATTCTTGTGATCTTCCAAAATAATTCCAAAACCAAAAGATTATTGCTGATTTTAGTATATTTATTTCACACTTATTTAAAGTACAAAAATAAAACGAAGTTACAATAATCAATATCACGTATCGCGATATAGAAATCAGACTCCGACAATTTTCGGACCGGCGTGTACGGCGTCGATACAAAATCTTGACTGCCTAATTAAGGGCATTGAGCCTCTTTTAAACACAAAACTTAGTTTATAAATTTACAACATTATTGAATATAAATTTTTAAACATTTTGTAATTTTACATACAGTAACGCGATCTTCCAAAAGTATACGCTTAGTCTGCGTTTCGCAAGCTTAGCCTCAGCTGAGCTCTTACTTTTGGAAGTGTGCCAATCATCGAACCTCATGCAATTGACATAATCGATGTTGTGATTTGAATTTTGAAATGTTAGCGTTTTGAAAATCATCATGTCTTTTAATAGTTAAGATAGTAAAAAGAGAATTAAAGAAATAACGTCATAGGACGTTACAGTTTATAGCGAATTTGCTGTACAAATTCAGCTGTTTGCAGATTCGGATTATTAATGTACACACTCTTCCGAGTGGTTTAAGCCAATAAAATTGCTGTTTAGAATTTTTGCTAAAAAATTCAGTTTTCCGCTTAATTTGACTGGCCTACATGTTAAATATTGTTTTCATAGCCATTTACTAGTCATTTTTATAGGCATGTTTGCAAGCTTGAGAATACCTCGTAATATGGTATAATAATATTTTCGTCCATTTTCATTCTAAAAAATGGCTTAGAAAGGTTCGAAAAAGCGTTTCATCGCAAGGCGAAATATGGTCCCATTTTTGGCCCATTCCTAACAAAACAAGGGTTTTACTAGCTTTTAAATGATTTCCTCCAGGGTTTTTACGAAATTTCTCCTACTTTTACGAATTGTTTATGATTGTTACGAATGTTCTCCGATTTTTACGCATATTTACGATTTTCTAATTTTTTACGATTTTTACGAATTTTTCCCGAACTTTCAGAATTTTCTCCGATTTTTACGCATTTTTACGATTTTCTAATTTTATACGATTTTTCCGAATTTTTTACGATTTTTCACAATTTTCTCCGATTTTTACGAATTGTTTACGATTTTTACGAATTTTCTCCGATTTTTACGCATATTTACGATTTTCTAATTTTTTACGATTTTTACGAATATTTCCCGAATTTTTCAGAATTTTCTCCGATTTTTACGAATTGTTTACGTTTTTTACGGATTTTCTCCGATTTTTAGGCATATTTACGATTTTCTAATTTTTTACGCTTTTTATGAATTTTTCCCGAATTTTCCCGAATTTTTCCGATATTTTTCACTGCTCATTTCCGCCATAAAGCAGATTTTAAATTCTTGCAGGGTTGCCACTACAAAATTAAAAAAAAAAATATCATTTTGAATAAGCAGCTTCTTCAACCGGACTCTGAATAAGCAGCTTCTTCAAGCGGACTCTAAATAAGCAGCTATTTCAACCGGACTCTGAATAAGCAGCGTCTTCAAGCGGACTCTGAATAAGCAGCCTTTTAATCTCAGCCGTCGACATATAAATTTATCTCTGTTGGCGTTTCGTCCAATGTCAGAGTGGACTCCTCAGTAAAGCTCTGACAGCTACCTTAGACGCCCACCACTTCGAAGAGAAGCGGCATTTATGTGGTCAGGGCCTGCGTTTTTCTCTTACAAGAGAGAATTCTAGCATAGAGAAAAAGGCAGGTCGCCACCTAGCGGACACTTATAAGAGCCAGTGCCAAAGTTTAGATGGTATGCGACTCTATCACTCGAAAGTATAGTATATAGAATAAAATGACTATCGCTCTACTCGAGTAAAAATTAATTTTTGAATACAGGCTCTGCACTGCATATTCTCACAATGGAAATCTGTATGCAGGCAGGCCTAAAAAAAATAAAAGAGATAAATTTATACTTCTCTCTTTTATTTTTTTTACTCGAGTAGAGCGATAGTCATTTTATTCTATATACTATACTTTCGAATGATAGAGTCGCATACCATCTAAACTTTGACACTGGCTCTTATAAGTGTCCGCTAGATGGCGACCTGCCTTTTTCTCTATGCTAGAGTTCTCTCTTGTAAGAGAAAAACGCAGGCCCTGACCACATAAATGCCGCTTCTCTTCGAAGTGGCGGGCGTCTAAGGAAGCTGTGCTTGTTGGCTTTATCGATCTCTCCGAGGCAATCGTGTAGAAAAGGGTTAGAATAAAAAGGCCCTTTTCTTATATCGTCAACGTTTCGGCGAACATTGTCGCCCTCATCAGGACACTGTCGAAAGTTTTTATTGTAAATATAAATATAAAGTTACAGAACAATTTTTTAAAAAACAATATTTTTAGAGAACTTACATATCGGAGCTGTCGTGATTTTTGTACATCTCAATGATGTTTTTCCCCCGGCTATTTAATAGCGGGGGACGAGAGACGCCGAGCGACACAGTTATTATTTGTATTGCTCTGTCGGCTAATTTCTCAGAAGTGAGGAAGTAGCCAACAGCCGTCGCTTATATATAATGCGCGCGATTCCTGATCTTTAGCGCGGTTTTGTTTACAAGTGACGTCACACATCACCTCATCTGTTCGATGTACATAAACAGAATATATGTATTCACATTTAACTTTTCAGCTGGTAAATCAAGTGTGTGTATACATTATTTAGTTTTTGGGTATCCTCCTTTTTATTTATACCGTTTTTCTGTAAATGTATGTACATCATTTCCGAGATCAATCTTTTATTTAGATTACTCTCCCTGTCTTTAATACGGTAATCTTCGAAATTGAAAACATGGTTGTACTTTTCTTTATGCTCGGAAATGACATTGTCTTTGGATTTCCTATGCTCCTCCACACGTGTACATACATTTCTTTTTGTTTGGCCGACGTATGTGGCAGTGCAGTCATTACATTTAAGTTCGTAAACAACATTATTTTCCAAGTGCTTTTCTTTTTTATCTTTACCCTTTACAATAATATTGCACATCTGACTATGTATCTTCGGAATAGTTGTTATGTTGTTACGTCTCAAAGAATGCTGCACACGCTCATAGAAACCGCCGATGTATGGTATGCCAACGCAATTACGATATGTATTATCCCTTGACCGTTGTTGTGGTTGTCTCGTTGTTTTGACTTGCGACAGTCGTTTTTTGACATATTTATTAATGAACTCAACAGGGTAATCATTTTCGAGCAGCAAATTCTTAACAATATTAATGTTTTTCTGATGAAAACATCTACTTGATAACCTTACTGCTCGATCAATTAAATTGTACACCATGGCAATTTTTTGGTTAATCGGATGTTGAGATTTAAAATGCAAAAATCTGCCAGAGAAAGTTGGTTTTGTGTACCAATCAGTTTTTATATTACCTGCTTCATTCACCAATAAAACGTCTAAAAAGCTTATGGATTTGTTTACTTCCATTTCATGTGTAAATTGGAGTCTATTGTTATATGAATTGAATACTCTTAATGTTTCATTTACTTTTGTTCTTGGAATACAAGTGATAATATCATCGACATATCGGAAAAAGAACACTGGTTTATACGTTAATTTCGAAATACATTCCGTTTCGAGATCATCCATGACAATGTCAGCGAACAGTCCCGAAATCGGAGAACCCATAGGTGTGCAAAAAGTTGTTTGTAAAATTTACCATTAAACTGGAAGTACGTATTCTCCATAAGCAGATCGCAAGCATGCAAAATTTCATCAAGTGGAATTTCCAACTTTCTCGCTATTTGTGCATATCGTCTTTCAATGCTTTGCATGACTAGTGTCTTGTCGATGTTTGTATATAATGACTTTACATCTAAGCTGACAATACAGTGGTCATTCGGAATATTTATATTTCTTATTTTTTCTATGAATTCGTAGCTATTTTTTATGTACGAGTTCGGCTTATCTATGCTATTTTTTAAAACCTTGAATAAATATTTTGATAAAAAATATGTTGGTGAACCTATTGCTGAAATTATAGGTCTTAGAGGATGGTCTCTCTTGTGGATTTTTGGTAACCAATATGCTTTCGGTAAGTAGGTATCAGTTTGTGTGAAAAACTGTTTTTTATATTTTTTACCAAAATATTCATTCTCATTCCAGATATTTGTTAATTTTTTAATATTCGACTGTAGTTTTGATAATGGATTTTTCTCAATGATAGTATATGTGTTATTGTCAGCTAAAAGATTCTCCATCTTGTCAATATAATCTCGTTTATACATAGCAACCGTTACATTACCTTTATCAGCAAAGGTGAACATGATGTCATTGTGAGTCTTAATGAAATTCTTAGTTTCCGTTAACTTATTCTCAAAACTTTTTTCCTCTATTGTAGTATGTCTAGTTCTATTACGGTGTTGTGTGATTTTTTTAATTAGCGTGTTACGAATATCATTTGCAGTATTATCCTGAAAATTGTTGATTGATATTGTGTTCTCTAAGTTTTTTATGCATTCAATAATAAGAATTTCATTAAGACTACTCGTAGGATTAAATTTCCTACCTAGCGAGGTCACGTACTTTACATTAGTCGGTATGTCTACATTAGTCAAATTGGTAAACCATTTTTCAAAACTCGGATTTGACTAATGTAGACATACCGACTAATGTAAAGTATGTGACCTCGCTAACCAACCAACCAACTAAAACCAACAGTACACTAATACTCTTCGAGCATACTTCGTAGCTTATACTTCATAGCTTCGTTATAGGGATCTCTTTATCCCCTTAACTTGATGCCAACCCACTTTCGTACTATAACTATGTCTAACCTGAAGTATATTAATCTACTATTGGTTTCTGCTAGTTTATAATCTCCCCGTGGAACTCCAAGTTTATCACAAATTATATTGTTTAAATTGCGTTAAAAACCCTTAAAAATCATACTACACGTGTGCAATAACGTTTAATCTAGAACCTACAAAAAGTTTCAAGTGAAAAAATGCATTTACAGAAAAGATGGCATTAGGATCAAAATACTATCAATGGATTTCACTCTGTCAGATACGTATATTTTAATTATCTCCAAATAAATTAACTTAAGGATTATAGAACATGATTCTTTGTTTTAAAATAAATTATTCTTTCTCTGTTATAGGTAAAAAAGAAATGTACAATCAGCAGACTTTACTGAATCAGCCTTATTTATCACTATAAGTAATATACAGAAAAATAAAAATAAAATCTAAAACTTGTGTATATTATTTCTTCGAACTTAAACGATGAAAATAAAACACTTTCACTAGCTTATCACGTCACAAGAAAATTCTTTTCTTGTATAACCTGATAGTTGTTTGCCTTCGTAAGTTCTTGTTACCTTATACAAAACAAAACATACTTTTCCCTTGGGAAAAGTCTCGTTACATCTGGAAACTTAGTGTACTTGCTCTCTCAAAATTGGGAACAACTTCTAAACCACTTGTCTTCAGCACTTAAATAATTATAAATCTTGAAAAAACATTTTTCACATCATTAGCTTCTAAACGATGAAAATACAACACTTTTACTAGCTTGTCACGTCACAAGAAAATTCTTTTCTTGTATAACCTGATAGTTGTAAAATATAATCTAAAAAGTGTGTCTATTATTTACTTGCATAATCCAAAAATAAACTTGTGCTTACAGTTGACATAGCTTGATAGTTGCATATTTATTGTGTAAATTCAATAATTGTAATAGGGACCAACTGCGAATTCCGTAGAAACTTTCTTGAATACGTACACAATAAAATTACAATACTTTCACTAGCTTGTCACGTCGATCACATCGATTCCTTTCAATGCATAGACTTTCTTTTCTTTCGATATACATAATAGAAAAAATCAATAATTTTTAATAGTCACTTCAACAACCGTAGAACCTTTCTTGCATGAAGGTTCAAAATATTCTTAACACTTCACTAACTTGCACATCACTAGAAAGTTCTTTTATTATTTTATGATTTCATCTGGTAGTTGTATAAATTCCTTCCAATAAAAAATCTGAAAAATAAAAGCAAACATTTTAACAAAGAATCAGTTCTCAATACGTTTGATTGTATTTTATATTTATAAAAAAGTAATACTAAACACTTATCTAATTCTAGCCTATTCGTCATTTTTATGAAATGTCTTAATCATGACATTTAAAATAACTTATCCAAACACAGTAGAGTGAATTTACATGTTTTTGAAAGTAAAATCACTTGTTTATTGTTAGTACATTGTATGATTAAACTAATACTTTTTCTTTAACACAGCATGTGTTATTGTATTGGATAATATAAAACGTCTGCATCTGCTCATAATAATGTCTGCTCGTCTGCATTTGCACACATATAAACTGTATACATACAACAGTATACGTAAAGCTGACCTCACACGATGACGTACTTCCGCGGAGAACATTTTCTCCGGGAGAAGAATTTTCGTTGATGAGTTCATGATCTCGAACTTTCACTTCACAATAACTTTTGATAGAAGCCACTTCATAAAATATGACCCTGAAATGATTGTGCAAGTTTTATCCCAAGCTTTCATTTGAGTGTTCATAATTGAGAAACAAAGCTTTGATTGCGAAGAAAACCGTATGCCTAGTTTCTAACATGGCCTATGAGAAGATTATAGGGTCTGGCAAGCGCCCGACGACGGCGTACATACTAACGTACCTTATACTTGCCATCGTGGCACTACTGCGCCCCTTGATATTAAATCAATTAAATCAATGATCTTGATATAATATGAAATCCAAATTCATGCACAAATGGTATAAAATTATTGTTAGTTTTTTGCTAATCATAAACGAATGCTTAAAAACAGATTTTTCATTATTTAAAAACATTTTTATATATTTTAGTGCCTCCAAAAATACTGCAAAAGCCATTGCTAGTCCAGTATTTCGAAGTAAAAATAAAAAAATAAAAAGAAGAAAAAGGTGTACTTCGAGACAAAATAAATACAAGCGATGAAACTTATTATTCTCCAGCGGAACGGGAAATACAAATTAATCAATTGGCAAATGACTATTATGATATATAAGTAGTTTATTTCTGTAAATTAACTCTCAAAGCGGCTGAAAGGCACTAAATATGTACTTTTCTTCATCTGGTAAGTTCACAAAGAAAAAATTCATTGAAGCATAAGTCTGAGACCGAATTTTGAAAGAGAAAACAAGAATGCAATATATATTATACACCATCCAGAATTTTTTCAAATATTTTCTTCCATTAATTTTTCAGCTACATATGGTCAAAGTTGAGATTTTAAACGTTTTTTTTTCCTTTTTTTCAAAGCTCCTAAAGCTCCAAAAATTTTCTCTAATTTTCTGGAAACATAGCTCCAATGTCATATACATACGTCCAGTAGTTTTATATGCAATTTAGATATTTAAATTCAAAATTTAAAAGGTTTGATCCTTCAGATTCAGATAAAAAAATTTGTAAAGATAGCTTTTTCAATACAAAAGTATCTGGGCGAGTGGTTTTTAACTTTGATGTAAATCAAAGTTAAAAACCACTTCAAAAATCAAAATATCACTTTGTGGAGAACAAAAAAATTGGATTTCCTATCTCAAAAAAATGTATTTAAATAGTGAAAAAAAATTCTATGAAGAAAAGTAACTCTTCAGATTGTTCTTAATTTCCTTTTGTTTCCTAGCTGAAAGTCGATGAAAATGTAGATTAATAGTTGCGACGTAGCAATAATTATTGCTGCGTCGTGAACATTATTACACGGCCAGCTGACTTACTCTCGGCGAGTTGACAGCTCCTGGAGCGGAGCCAGCGCTGGGTGGCCCTCGCAGGAGTTGCCTCTGACCGGCCGCGTGCGGAGCGCAGGATGTGAGCTCTCGAGTCCCACCTGCGCGGCGCGCTAGCGCTCGATAGGGGGCACGGCAGGAAGTTAGTCAGCAGCGCACGCGCGGTCACATGCACAAGGCTGTGTGTGTGTGAGAGCGAGAGAGAGAGTGAATGATGCGCGCGAGCTGTTAGCGAGAGCGAGAGAGTGAGAGAGAGAGAGAGACAGAATTTGTGGCGCGCGTGATAGCGGCGAGAGTGAGAGAGAGAGTACGTGGCGCGGGCGATAATAGAGGGGAGAGAGAGAGCGCTCTCGGTTATCGACCGTGATCGAGTGAGAGTGAGAGGGCGCCTGCTATTGGGCGAGAGGTGTGTGATGGAGAAAGCGAGATAGACGCGGAGTACTGTACAGGGGAACTGTACAGTACATTACAGGGCGATAGAGGTTTCTTTTCAGCATAGGGGAAACATGGCGGAGATCAATTCGAAGATTTCAGTTGGTATCTTAGGGTTTGTATGCAGTGAAGCATATGGATTGATCAATGGAATTTGAATCTCGCGCGTCCAGTTTCGTTATCTATAGGGGGAGCCGCCGGATGGAGATCGATATTGATTGATTGATTTTTATCAGTAAAGGAGGCGCGAATTACGAGATTAGTCAAGGATATAGAGAGCGATAATTGTTTTCCCAGCCAATGAATAAATGAGGACTTGGAATAGAGGGCGCTGGAGGAAACTCACCGATACAGGAATAGATCGGTAGTAGTTCTGGCAAACCAACAGGGGATTTTTCTAGGAAAGAGGACCAATTATGTAATTTTGGAGGCTGGGCTTGCGCTTCCGTGAAGAAGGAGGTCGAGTGGGAAAACGCGGCATCCTTCCTCGATCGGAGCGTCGGCCTCGGCCATTCCGTCACTGGCAGTCGTTGGACTTAGTAGATTTTCAGCAGCTATAGTTTTCTTTGTCCCTCTTTTGGAAGCCATCTTGGTGTTGTTGGAGATTTCTTGGAGAAGTTCGGAAGAGGCGATTTTTCTTTGGAGGTATTATTGTGGAGGAAAATTGGCAGAGGAATTGTGGTTTAGCCGTATCATAGAGGAAATTGGTAATACTTTATAGTACATATTTGTGATGAATAATTGTTTGTGGCGGAGATAATCTTAATAGAGGATTGAGGCGATTGCGGCGCATAGTGGAAATTTCGCGTTTCAGATCTGGACCCGTGACTTCCTTTTGATTTACCAATATTAATTAGAATCATCGTGCAGGAATTTTCGCGGTCCCATTTTCTATAGCATTATCGAGCAGCCTTGGAACTAGTGATATGGCCGCGTGCCCATGATTTTATTTCGAGTCATCCAAATCTGTTTGTTCAGATAATTAATTGTATGGAAAAAGTAGAATATATCTGTGATTTATTATCCAATATATATTTGTGTTTAACAAGTTTTAACCTGATTGCCAGCACACTTCCCGCTTTTCACCATTGCAGGAATACCACGAACCAGAGAGAAAGAAGAAAGCCGCGTATTTTAGAAATACTTTGTAAATAACTGGAATCCCCGTGCGGGCGGGAAAATTCCACGTTATAAATGGCACCCATCGTGCGGCTTTAGGTGATGGAATTTTTCTTTTCAGCAGGAAATTTGTGTGGAGGAAATTTTAGAGGAAATTTTAGCAAAGACGACTTGGAGTCAATTTGGCGGGCATTTGGTGGACTTGGCGGTTGAAACGTGGTCGTGACGCTATTGGACGCTAAGCGTCGGTTGAGAATTTCAAGGTTTCTTTTCCTTTCCTGTGTTGTGGTGGCAATTTTGGGATTATATCTTTGGTGGTTGGAGTTTATTTTGCAACAATTGGAATTTATGGAGGATACCCATAGTGGGAAAATTTTTTTTCCCTCTCCACGTATCTTGTTTTGGGATTTTCATTGGATTTTTAAGTTTTGGGCGGGCCCTTATTCCTTATGCGCACACACACACATGATGATTTTTGGAATTTATCGTGTATGTAATAAATCATTATTGCATATTATTATATATTATTAAATATTATTTATTATGATTGAATTTTGTGGAGGAAATTTTCTTTCAGGAAGATAATTGATCGATTCAAATTTTCTTTTCAAATTTGTGTGGAGGAAGTTTTCTTTCAGGAAGATAATTGATCGATTCAGATTTTATATTCAAATTTGTGTGGAGAAAATTTTCTTTCAGGAAGATAATTGATCGATTCAGATTTTATTTTCAAATTTGTGTGGAGAAAATTTTCTTTCAGGAAGATAATTGATCCATTGAAATTTTATTTTCGAATTTTGTGTGGAGGAATTTTTTCTTTCAGGAGGTTACATATTTGAATGATTTTCAACATGGTGTAGAGGAAATTTTCTTTCAGGAAGATTGTGGAGGAATTTTTTTTATTTACAGGAAGATTGTTAACCCGTACGGGAAAATTTTTTGTGGCACAAGTGTAGAGGAATTTTATTTTCAGGAAGCTTGTGATCTATATGGTGGAATTTTGAATTTCAGGAAGATCGTGGAGGATTTTTTTTTTTCATCTTTCCTTTGCCATACAGAATTTTTTTTCCCCGCCACGAGAGTTGGGGTGTCCTGTATTGTATATTTATATTCTTTTTTCTTACGCTACGAGCGTATCGAATTTCCCTGTATTTTAGTGTGTGTGCGTAGGTAGGGTTTCCCTATTTGTTTTGTGGAGGATTCATTTCTTGTGGCGGTAATTGTTGTTTAACTTGAGGATGTCGACTATGGATCTAGAATATAGAAACTGCATGAAAAAGCTGCTGCAGAAGAGAGAACTTCGAGCGCGAATGCGGGCAATAGTGGCCCGAGATATAGAGGAAATCACGGATGAATTGCGTGAATGCGGCTATAGTACGTTGGGTTCAAATAGAGAATTGGCGGAGAGGCTGTTTCGAGCAAACTTGTTGGTGGAAGACTTCGAGGATGTTCCCTAGTATAAAGAAGTCGATGAAAGAGAAAACTTGTCTCCTGCTGAGAGGCTGCTAAGCCGACTCTAGAAATGGCTGCAGAGGATCAGATTGATCCGGATATAGTGACGATACTTTCATCTGTAGAGGAGACTGTGCCGACGACCACAATAGTTACAACGATGTGTAATTTTCCAAGGACGACAGTATATTCGTCGTCATGGGATAATCCGGGGTTGGCGACGTATTACTCTACGGCGCCGGTAGAGCATTTCACTTTTTCGGATCCAGTGATGACTACCTCGGGGACAACTCATTCTGTGGCGGGTACTGGTACTAAACCAAAGTTTAAAGATTCGAGGAAGAGAATCCAGCTGAGTGATCAAGTACACTCGGATGTAGTCAATGTAGATGATGCACAATGGAGGAATAGAGTACAAGGGATGTATTTAAATCTCCCGGTATCTCAGGTGCCTCCAAAGTCTTCATTGGCGTCTGGGGATAATACGAAGACCGTGTTTTCAATGCCCTATGTTGTAAATAGTGGTTTTGGATTTTCGAACACAGGTGGTAATTACGTGAAGCAGTCGAGTACCCTCGATAACGGTACCAGGAATGACGAAGAAAGAGAAGATTTTAGAGGTACGCATACGAGTCCGGATCATGACCGTTGCGACTTCAGAGATCATAGAGGCAATTCTGGAATTGATTTCAGGTCTACGCATTACCATGGAAATTTGGTGAAGACGCTGCAGAGTTGGTGTCACAAATTTCATGGTACTGAGGATAGGGTGGTGGCCGAAAATTTTCTGGATCAGATGGAAGATTGCCGACGCAGTGAAAATATTCCTTATGAGAGGATGCTGACGGCTGCGGCTTGCTTATTTACCGGTATAGCGGCAAATTGGTATAGAGTAATGAGGAAAGAAGTTTCTTCATGGCGGCAGCTAATGGTGGCATTCAAAAATCGTTTCATTGGCAAAATCAGCCAACGGGACATTTATAATGATTTGATGCGGAGAACTCAAGGTGTGGGGGAGCCCATAACAGCGTTTATAGACTGTTTCAAATACATGGTGGATCACCTGGACAATCCTTCGGAATACAGAGAACTAGTAGGCATGGCCTTCGAAAGAATTGCATCAGAATATCGGAATTTCATGGTAAACATGAAAATTACGTCTTTGGAGGATATTGAAAGGTATGGTCGGCAGTATGAAAGAGTCAAGTAGATTAACGAATATTGGGAGCCTCCACGTTCGTAGGATAAAATGAAGCTTCCAGGTGCTGTTTTCATCCCGAAGGAGGGAGAGAAAAAGGTAATTAAATCAATGGCGGTAGAGGATGCTGTGTTGCCTAAGCCAGCAAAGAATAAACCTTCCAAAAAGCTAGTGGTCAGTAAAACTGAAGTTGCGAACAGCCTGAATGAGTCTCCGGTAAAGGAACAAGCTAAAATGGAGGTGGCGGTGAATCAGAATGTGAATAATTTAAACTAAAATCAGAATGATCAACGCCAGCAACTTCATCAACAGCAGCAACCGCGGCAGCAATCTTCGAATTGGGGGAATATTGGGAATCAGGGTAATAGAGGTCAAAATGGAGGAAATTTTCAGGGTAGAGGAACTTTTCAGGGTCAGCGAGGGAATTCTCAGCAAGGTCCGAAGAAGTGTTATTCTTGTGGAGAGGAAGGCCATTTTGCCAACAGATGTCCTGATACGAAGTGCTTTAAGTGCCAGCAGTTGGGTCATAAAGCAAATCGTTGTCCAGCTCGGGAGGATTCAGATATTTTCTGTCAACTGTGCAATAAACCTGCCGTTACAGCCAGAGAATGTCCTGATTGTGACGTTTTGAGTCAACTGGGAAATGGTAGAGCGGGGGCTCAGTTCAATTCCCTACCCTCCGCGAGCATGTAGGAATTGGTAATAATGGTGGAAACAAGGATAGTGGTTTGATAGAGGTAAATAGCAGAAACCATGAATCTTTGATGGCCAATTGGGGTAGTAATTCGTCGAATAGAACTAAGCAATTAGGTTCTCCATCGATGATAGCGGATCCATTAGTTAATATCACGCAATATTACTGTTGGAGGAGAAATGCAATTGGGAAGACCTACTGTCGATAGAGATCAAGAGAAACTTCAGCGTATATTGAGGAGATATGCTGAGCCTTCAATGTGTAGCGTAAGTAGTGGAAATGAGGTTGGCAGTAATAGCGGTAATAATGCAGAGAAGAGAAGGAAGAAATTAAGTAAAAAGAAGAGTAGTAATAAAGTGAATGTTACGACTCATGGAGATAGAATGGATTTGTTGTTACTCAGTGATGCACCGTCGGCAGAGTTGCGTGCTAATTCAAAAATAGTGGGCAAAACTCTCATGAATGTATCTGAGTTTCAGAAGAAAGCAAATCCAACTGGAGGAAGTGGAATATAGAGGACAATTGTGGAATATTTAAACCTGTGGGTTTTAATAGTGGTAATAATCTCGATAAGACAACAGGTGTTGCCACCAGGAAAGTCTTGTTTGGAGATTGGAAAAGATGTATCGAAAGGAGCTGTTCCAAAAGACAGACGTAATGTTCGTCGATGGAGAAATAGAAATATCGGAGCCCTTGATTACTTCCTTTCGTGATGTGGCTGAACGAATAGATAAATTTATGGAGGCAGAAGGCAGAACGAATTCGAAGAATTCGAGAGGCATATCTCATTTGGTATCTCAAGGCGCTGTTATAACCGCTACGGAAAACAGAAATTTCCTAATTGTAAATTTTCGAGGGAAAGAGTATGTTGCGTTAGTGGATAGCGGAGCAATGGTGTCTTTGATGAAGTCTGAAATAGCGGAAAGATTTGCTGACAAAATAGTCTCTTGTAATAAGTTTATTAGTGGAGTGACAGAACAGGTTACTCCAGTCAGAGGTAGTATGGAAATCATGCTAGATATAGAGGGAAAATCCGGAATTTTAGATTGTATTGTGATGGATGTCCCAGGTCATGGTTTCATTCTTGGTGTGGATTTCTGCAGAGATTGGGCCTTGGATATTGATTTTAGGAAGAATCTATGGAGGATCAATGGTGGTATTTGGTATTCTTTTGAGGAAAATGGTACTCACGGCAAACCAAAATTGATAGCGGAATGTGCAGGTTTGTCTGAGTTGAAGATGGAAGAGCATGAAAAAATTATTGAAATAGTAAAGAAATATTTGCCTGACGATCCATCAGTCCCGCTGAATGCTACAAATGTGGCGGAGCACAAAAATTGTGTATTTAGGGGATGGTCCTGTTAAGCATAAATTCAGGAGATGGTCTCCTAAAAGGTGGAGTGTAGGTGTGAAGGAGATAGAGGAAATGTTGCGGATAGTGGTTATAGAGGAATCAAATAGTGATTTTAGTAGCGCTCCAGTAATCGTCTTTAAGGAAAACGACGATGTTCGTTTCTGTATTGATTACAGGGATGTTAACAAGCTGACAAAAAGAGATGCTTATCCGTTGCCATCGATTGACGGAATTCTGGATAAATTGCGACACGCTAGGTACATTTCGAAAATTGACCTGAAGAAAGCGTATTTTCAAATTCCAATGGAGGAAAATAGCAAACGGTATACGGCTATTGCAATGCCGGGTAGTGATTTGTGGCAGTTTACTTGTTTACCTTTGGGCTTTCGAATGCCCCGGCCACATTTCAGCGTTTGGTTGACTCCTTATTTGGGCCAGAATTTGAACCGCATATTTTGGTTATCTAGATGATATTATAGTGGTGGCGGATGATTTTGAGGAGCATATTAAATGGTTGGAATTAGTATTGCGGAAAATTGTAGAGGCTGGTTTGACGGTCAACTGGAAGAAATGTGAATTTGGTTGTTCCAGAGTGCGATATTTGGGGTATCTTTTGGATAGAGAAGGTCTGAGACCAGATCCAGAGAGAATTGCTCCAATTATGGACTATCCAACTCCCAAGGACAAAACGCTGTTGAAGAGATTCTTGGGGATGATTGGGTGGTATAGTCGATTTCTCGAACATGATGCGGAATTAAAAATACCATTGCTGAAGAATGTCAAGAACCTGAAAGGATGGAATTGGGGAGAGGAGCAACAACAGGCATTTGAGGAATTAAAGAAAGCATTAACAAATGCTCCTGTGTTGGCTCGCCCGGATTTTTCTAAAACTTTTACAATCCAGTGTGATGTATCAAATTTTGCGGTTGGAGCGGTTTTGACCCAAGAAATGGAGGATGGTGAGCACCCTGTAGTATACCTGAGCAGAGTATTGTCTTCGGCAGATAGGAATTATACAACTACCGAGAAAGAATGCTTAGCTATGGTATGGGCAATTAAAAAATTGAGGCCTTATATAGAGGGTTACCATTTCAAAGTAATGACTGATCACAGTGCTTTGAAATGTTTGAAAATTTGAAAGATCCTACTGGTAGATTAGCCAGATGGGCTTTGGAACTCCAACAATGGGATTTTGAAATTATCCATAAGAAAGGTGCTTTACACTGTCACGTCCCACAGTTGGGGCGAACGTTTGTTGAATTGAATGTGCTACGCGAAAGAGAGAAAGAACAGCAAGAAAAAGACACTTAACTTGTCGAAGAAAGCTGCGTGGACTTTGGCTTGGAGTAGAGCAGATCCGAAGGGGCAGCCCGTCGGGCCTGTGGTGGACTTCTCGGACTTCGTGTGAAAAATAAAAGAAGATGACCATCTGCTGACGTCGTCCTCTGGAATATTAAAGGCTGCTGTCACCACTCTGCAGATCCTGGGTGGAGTGTCCCGTAGTTGATCCAATGCTATCGTGATCGCGAGAGAAGTACGGAGTATTCGGTCGCGAAAAGGAACAAATGCAACAAGAATTTATGCTCTAAGTAAAGTAGATTTTATATAAGGTTCAAAATTATTTGCAGGAGAGAAGAGCTGTTGCTCGCCTCGACTCTTGTCGTAAACTAGCGATCTGTTTGCCCGCCTGCGGACTCGTCGACTGGTAATTACGGAGTGGGGTTGATGTGCTGTGGCGAGGAGGTCCCTCATGATTGGCTGTTGGCTTTATCGTCTGTTTCTGGTTGGTTGAAGGTGTGGTTTGTTGCTGCGTAGGTTGTACTTGATGGGAGTTGTTGTTGGCGTCGTTTTGACTATCCGCGGGTGATGTAAGCGCGATGACGACTCGCGATGAGTCTCGGATCATGCGTCACATAGTATTTGAACTGAGGCGATAGCTGCGGTATTATTCCCCGAGTTACAATGGAGTTAGTTTATAAAGGAATTGATATTGCCTGGGCATACATTGTTGGCTTTGAGTGAAAAAATACTTCTGAGAAGTGTTGATTACAATTTAGTTGCGTCTTGGTTTCTTATCCGTGATTTCCGGCGCAGAGATTGCGGCTATTGCATTAGGATTACATGTGATGCGAGGAGATATCTACTTTACTTGATGTACATATACTTATTTCTAGAGTTGAGATTATAGGGCCTGTAGCGGGTACATTGCTATCAGGCGAACATAATATTAGCAGAGTATACATATTCATCTTGAGACGAAGCTGAAGCTTGATCCTAAAGTATACATTGGATATATGCGATTACATATACTTAATACTACGAGGAACTATTGCGGAGATATCAGGAGAATACGTACTTAGATATAGAAAAAAAAATATATATAGGGACTATTGGAGAGGAGGATTGTGGGTGATGAAGGGGAGTTGAGAGGTAGACTCGTGGTTTCTGATGATCTAGTCGCGCCAAAACGCTGCTTACGTACTAGGAATTCATGTATCAGTAAGAGGTGGCAAGCACAACTTCGATGGTAAGGCAGTTTGCTGTCGGTAACGTAGATTTCTTTATGATCGAGGCATGGTGAGGCTTGTGGCGCCCTCTCGTAGTTTCTCTATCGGTATGTATGTACGTGTTACCCGTGGTAGAGTACTGTTACCTACTGTCGGTAGCTGAGTTTCGGTCGGTAACTTACCGGCCGTCACTCTATTACCATGTGTTAGTTTGTTATTATTTTGTTCTGGTCTTTCGAAGAAATTGGCCGTCGTCACAACACCATGTTCCAGACGCGTTATCTAGAGGATTTGTGATAGAGGAATCGGGGTTAATCATAGAGGATATTAAGGATGATTGGTACTTACAACGTAGGAAAGAAGTACAGGATACTCCAACTAAGTATTCAACATGGAGGGTAGATAATGGATTATTGTATAAATACAGGAATGATCTGTTGTTAGATCCCACAGTGTTCCAGGAGGAAGGTTGGAGGTTAGTGGTACTGTGCGATTATAAAAATCAGGTTATGGTGGAAGCGCACAGTAATTTTACGGCTGGTCATTTGGGTTTTGAAAAGACCTACGATAGAATTGCTCGTGAGTATTACTGGCCAGGAATGTGGTACGAGGTTCGTCGATTCATTCAACGATGCGAAATTTGCCAGAAGTACAAGGCAGTACAGTCAGGTCCTATGGGTCTGATGGGAAACCGAATTGTGGAACGCCCATGGGCGGTGGTGGCGGCAGATCTAATGGAATTTCCGTTGAGTAGAGGTCAAAACAAGTATCTTATTGTTTTCCAGGACTTATTCACTAGGTGGATAGAGGTAAAACCCATTCGGAAAGCTACGGGTCAAGCGGTAGCTAAAGCGTTTGAGGAATTGATTTTACTTAGATCTGAAGTCCCCGATTATTTGTTAACTGATAACGGGAAGGAATTCATTAATAAAAGTTTGGCGGACACTTTAGAGGAATACAAGGTGAAACATGTGACCACGCCGCCGAACCATCTACAAGCGAATCCGGTGGAGAGAAGTAACATGACGTTGAAAACCATGATTGCCTCGTATGTGGGGCAGAATCATAGGTTATGGGATCAGCATATAGTGGAGTTAAGGCACGCTTTCAATACTGCGGTGCAAGCAACCATCAAGGTGTCACCGACGTTTTTGAACTATGGAAGTCAACCACAGCTGATTAAATCATGGCGGAAATCGGTAGAGGATAGAGGGAATGTAGTGCCGTTGGATCCAAAATTGTGGACGGATCGAATGAAAAGACTGGATGCACTACGTGACTTGGTGGGTAAACATATAGAGGAAGCACGGTTAAAACAAGCTGGTCATTAGAATCGTGGTAGGAAACCGGCTGAATTTAACGTGGGGGATTTAGTGTGGAGGAAATTGCACATGCTTTCAAAAGGTGTGGATGAAGTTTCTTCCAAGTTGGCGGGAAAATATGACGGCCCATTCAAGATTTTGCAAAAACGATCACCCCTAGTATACATTTTGGAAACAGCGGATAAGCGGAAAAATGCAATGGTATATGTTAACGAATTAAAGAAATATATAGCTCCGCGAGGTAGAGGTATTATTTTTCCAGATGGCGGTATGGCGGATGGAGGCATGTAGTGGTTTTATTTCAGCTGGTGGTGGTTGTGCTGTTCTATATTGTGTTGTAAGTAGACGTTTAGTTGTCGCCTGTGACGTTTCGTTTAGGGAGGGAGAGTGTAGGAATTATAGGGGATATAATTCTTATGTTTTTTTTGTTGTATAGAGGATTATAGAGGAAAAATGGCTCAATACACTCCGTCCTGGTCGGATGAGTAGGAGGTGGATATCCTCCGAGAGCAGGAACTCGAGAGGATTCGGGAGCAGCGGCGGCGTAGTCGTTCTATTTCTTTTTCAGGTCTTCTAGTTCTTTTTCAAGTCTTCTATTTCTTTTTCAGGTTTTGTAGAGGTTGTAAAGGTTGTAAAGGTTTTGGAGGAAAACTTGGATATTCAGGTATATCCAAGGTTTTGTGGGGGGTATTGCGACGTAGCAGTAATTATTGCTGCGTCGTGAACATTATTACACGGCGAGCTGACTCACTCTCGGCGAATTGACAGCTCCTGGAGCGGAGGCAGCGCTCGGTGGCGCTCGCAGGAGTTGCCTCTGACCGGCCGCGTGCGGAGCGCAGGATGTGAGCCCTCGAGTCCCACCTGCGTGGCATGCTGGCGCTCGGGAGGGGGCACGGCAGGAAGTTAGTCAGCAGCGCACGCGCGGTCACATGCGCGAGGCTGTGTGTGTGTGAGAGCGAGAGAGAGAGAGAGAGAATAATGCGTGCGAGCTGTTAGCGAGAGCGAGAGAGAGAGAGAGAGAGAGAGAGAGAGGGAGAGAGAATTTGTGGCGCGCGTGATAGCGGCCAGAGTGAGAGAGAGAGAGAGTATGTGGCGCGGGCGATAATAGAGGGGAGAGAGAGAGCGCTCTCGGTTATCGACCGTAATCGAGTGAGAGTGAGAGGGCGCCTGCTATCGGGCGAGAGGTGTGTGATGGAGGAAGCGAGATAGACGCGGAGTACTGTACAGGGGAACTGTACAGTACATTACATGGCGATAGAGGTTTCTTTTCAGCATAGAGGAAACATGGCGGAGATCAATTCGAAGATAGTAGTAGGGGCTGGGCGGCTACTATACCAGGGCGGCTACTATACCACCTAATACCGACCGTCGGTAAGGCAGATTCCTGCGCTCGGGTCGACTGTTTTATCAACACCCCCCAGCCCCATGCTCTGTTTTATTACCCTGTTTTATCCCCCTGCCCTGTTTTATCGAGCCTTACAGCCCCTGCCCTGTTTTATGCCCCAGCCCCATGCTCTGTCTTATCCCCCAGCCCCTGCCCTGTTTTTTTATTGATGAAATGCGTGTAAATGAGAAAGGAGTAGGAGAAGGAAGAATAGGGCTAATGAGTATTAATAAAATGGTTTAAAGTTTTTTTTTTATTTTTTTAAAAAATCCTTAAAACTAATGCAAAATCCTTACACTGTGAAACCTTATAAGCTAAAATTTTGTCCATTTATTACCCACACAATTGATGATAAATTTAAAACTAAGTTCTTACAATTTACAATCCGCGTTGCGAATGAGGAGACGTGCCGATACATGTATAAAAATGTCAAATACGACTGTACGAAAGCACAATATGTCCTTCAATGAGTAGCTTCTTAAATGTTAAAAGAGAATATATGACTAAAGTTATATATAATAAACTGAATGTGCATTAAAATATAGATATATAAAGTAACGACTAGACCATACCCATCAAATCCACAATGTATGGTTATAAAGACAAATGTAATAATCACCTATGACTACAAACCAAAAGTTTAATTAAAAAATCCTTAATTAATTTAGTTTAATTGTTTTTTCAAAAAATCCTTAATTTAATTGTTTTTAAATAAATCCTTAATTAATTTTGATTATATGTGTTGTTTTAAAAAAAGTCCTTAAATATCTAAAAGAAAAATGTTTCATAAAGAAATGTATACAACTACTATACGTTATATACATTTTAATCATTAAATATTTAGAAATGTTTCAACTATATAAAGTATAGCCGTTTTGTACATTTCTTCATAAGACATTTATCTAAATAAACTCAATTAGGTCATTACCCAAATACTTGAGATGAACATCTCGAGTTTGACTTTCCTCCTCCAGGTTTTTATAAATGTTAGAGTCCTTTAACATCAATGCGCTTACACGTGTTGGAAGGAATAGGTCAAAGTTGCTGTCCAATACAGCAACAATTTTCAACCCATATCTTGTCTGAACTTTCTTCAGAGCAGTCAACTTGTACTGCTTACCCACTTCCAACTCCCTCATTTTTCTGGTCGGTAAGAAGGACGACGTTCTCGCTACAGCATTTATTGACTCCATTCTGAAATTTGTAAAATTTGTAAAAAATAAATAAGTGAATGAATGTGTATATGTTTACGCGCGTGTATGTGCATGCGTGAAAGAGAGAAAAGAAAACGTGGTGCAAGAAACAGCGGGGGAGGATGAGCGAGGGAGAGAGCGCGCGCGAGAACAAAAGAGTGAGAAAGAGAGTGCACGAGAACGAAAGAGAGAGCGTGCAAGAGCGAGAAGACAGCGTGCGAGAACGAAAGAGAGAGCGTGCGAGAGCGAGAAGACAGCGTGCGAGAACGAAAGAGAGAGAGCGAGAGAGGAGAGCGCGCGAGGAGAGAACGAGAGAGAGAGAAGAGAGCGCGCGAGAGAAAAGAGATCGAGAGTTTGTGTATGTATATATATTAATTATTATTTTTATTTAAGCAAACACAAAACATGTTATATAAAATAATATATATAATACAAAAATATAAGTTTATTCATGTTATGATTTTCATAAAAAATGATGTTCTTAAATAATTTTATGACATGATAAAGGTGCTAATAATAGGTGGTAATATCATGTGTTTGTCCGAATTTATAATGTAATATAACAAGATTGTTTCGCTTCATGAAAAATCAGAATTATAAAATTAATTAATTTTTATTATTTCCTTTTTCTGTTGTCACTTGTGGAAGCACCATGCGGATGTACACTATACTCTAGTTAGTGATACAGTAAATCTGATGTTATTCTTATTCCATCAAAATGTATAACATGTTTTCAGGACAATTATTTATAATTAAATATGAGATTTAAATATTCTGTTATTAACTTATTAGGTATCATCCTCTTCATTAAAAAAAAGAATAATTTGCCATACAACAAATCTGTCTCACATGTTTAAAAAATCAGGAACCATTTCTATCATGTAGAACACAATTTTTTTTATGAAAAAACTTGCCGTCCCGTCCTATCATACATAACGATGGATATCATCTTCAAGTTACGCATGGTTAACCAAAGTAATTCACAGTTAACGAAACATCGTTGCAAATTCTTAAGTAACCGATATTTCATTCATTATGTGTTCACTAACATTCTTATTAAATTTTTTAAGAAATGAAACTTAATTTCGTAATAATTGAAATATATACAAATACTCAATTTTTGAGTATTTGTACATATGTTTGACAATAATTAGTTATTATTAACAAAAGATTACAGGAAAACATGTTATGAAATTAATTTCTATTTCTAAAGTTGGGAAATAAATGAAGCTGAAATTAAGAAATAAAATTTCAACTACCATTTGAGGCAATTCTGACAATTTAACAGAAATATTTTGAATAGCACCGATTATAGGATAATAAGAAGATTAGTTGACTGCATTAAATAATTACAATATTGCTGATTACACTGACATTTAGTAATTTATCGATTATCCATGATAGGACGGGACGGCAAGTTTTTCCGTAAAAAAATTGTGTTCTACATGATAGAAATTGTTCCTGATTTTTGAGGGGGGAGATTTCACTAGTTTTAAAAGGTATCTAATAATAAATTACATATATAATACTTTTATTCAACATAAACTATTCAGAGTGGTATTATTACTGCTATTACAGCCATTTTCAGTAGTATCCTATCACCTGAAATAAAATTATTTAGTATAGTGTACGAGTGAGACATTACCGAATATTTATAATTATAATTAAATTCACTTTTATTTTTAAGCACTTTATTTGATCTGAAATTAAATAATAACCTTCGCGTGGGTACTCCAAGTTTAAGATAAATTATATTATTTAAAATGCGCTAAAAGCCAATAAAACTCGTACTACACGTGTGCAATAGTGTTTAATCTAGAACCTGCAAAAAGTTTCAAGTGCAAAAATTCATTTACAAAAACGATGGATAAGGATATAAATATACTGTCAATGGATCTCACTATATCAGATACGTATACTTCAGTTATCTTTAATTAAATTAACTTTAAAATAAAAGAACATCATTCTTTGTTTTAAAATAATTTATTCCTTTTCTGTTACAGGTGATTCGACGTACTTAGGATGAAAAAGCAACGTATGATCAACAGAGTTTACTGTGGTAGCCTTGTTTACCACTATAATTATTATTTTTAATATGTGAAAGGGGTTTCATCTGCTGAGTAGATAAAATAAGATGTGTAATATATAATGCATTACTGATAAATTAACTACATATATTCTTTTCCTGATGGAAAAGAATATAAAAAATGTTAGACGTTAATTAATCAAATATAACATAAGGTAATGCATGCAAACAATAAATTAAATTAAAATATTACAGGATTTTAATTAATTAAAAAAAAGATTTGAAATTATTTAGTAGTTTGTAAGGTTATATTGTGAAATAATAAAATTGCTGAGATTTGTATCTTCTGATTAAGAGTAAAGAAAGTGCACAAATACATCTGAAATGTAGTATAAAAAGTTAGCTTTACGTTATAAATCCATTAATGTAATTGTATAGGTAATATTATTACTGGGAATATTATGCTTTAGGTCATATATTTATTAATTAAAATCTTTGATCATCTACTATCTTAATATATATGTTGCCCCATGATATCGTGTATACAAGAAAAAATTGTGCGATTATTATGATAGAATAATTAGCTGTTACAATATAAATGAATTACTTAAACATAAACATCTGAAAAATAAAAGTTAATTTAAACACAGAATAAGTTTATGAAATTGTATATATTCATTGGATGACTTTTGAAATAATCAAAGATTAAAGCTTTTAAAATTTAAAAACTTAAAGCTCGTCCAATGGATAAACCTGAAAGTTGTCATGGAATTTCTGTGACTAATTTACTTACTGAAAATTTAGTTCTTTTCAATTTCCAGAGAGCACAAAGGACAACCAGCTTCCAGAATGCGTATCTAAAAGGAAAAAGAACATATAAGTTGTTAAGCCCATCTCTTAAAAGGATACTATGAAAAATTTTAAGTTGACACCATTGACTAGTTTTGAATATTCTAATTTTAATACTTTTAAATGTTGATATTTTAAAACTGGTTAATGGCTACAATTTAAAATTTATCATGGTATCTTTTCGACAAATGGGCTTGACAACTCATATACTCTTTTTACCTTCTAGATAGCAAAAGGTATACTTCCTTTGAAAAAAAGGCACGCTAATTCATATTTTGAGAGCTGATTGTACTTCTTTCTCTCTTACAATTGAAAAGAACTAATTTTTCAGTTAGTAAATTAGTCAAAGGAATTCTATAACAACTTTTATGTCTATTGGTTGGACGAACTTGGAGTTTTAAAATTTTGAAAGCTTTAATCTGATTATTTTAAGTGCCTAATCTTAATAAATATTAAACATTGTCCTAAAGGTAGTGCGAACATTTACAATTGTTATATTTTTTAATTTTTAATTTTGTAATTTTATAATACGTAACCATAATAAATTTTATGACAGAAACACTTTTTAAACATAATATTTGATTACACTGGATAAATGTTGTTAAAGTTCATATATTTAGTGATCCATTACGAAATGGATAGATTTACTGTTCTTGTTAATTGAGTTCTTCTAGCATTTTTTATAAATAATTTATTGATTGATTCATAATAAATATTGCTGGTTTAAACGTGATAAATGTTCCAGCTATGTCTAGTTTATTATAAATTGCATCAAATTCATGCAATTAACCTTGTCTACGAACTTATAATTTTGACTTTCATATAAATATTTACACTGTTGACTTCATGCCTTTAGTGTCTAAATTTTCAGGTAGGTAACAATATGAAAAGCAGAACTATAAGTTCTTAGATAAAGTTAATTGCATGTATTGTTTTAATATGTTAAAACAAACTTGTGTGCCAAATTTCAGCCCTCTAGCTGTGATAGATATTAAATGAGTGCGAAGAATATAATTGAAATAAGTAATCATCCACTAGTTACAATAGCTACATTTTGAATATTTCGGTCTTCGCCTGATTTAAAATCTGTTATAGCTAGAAGGCTGAAATTTGGAATAAAAGCTTGTTTTAACATGCTAAAACAATACGTGCAATTAACTGTATCTAAAAACTGATAATTTTAATTTTCATATTGATACTTATAATTATACATTTCAGTATAGACAGTTAAACTAAAACTACCATTGCAATCTCTTTTTCATTTTTTAAGCAGGCATTTGTCTAACGAATAAACATTTTAAAGTTATGAGGCATTCAAAATTAATTAATCCCTATGATTAATTGAACCAAACACGTTACCTTAATAATGATCAAATCTTGTTGCGTAGGCAGCATAATCTTTGAATCAAAATAAAAAGACGCTTACTCTGAACCAGTTATTATTCTAAACTTAATAATAAATTTTCCTTTGATAAAAATACGTTTCACATCACCAGCTTGTCACAGGAATTCCAATCGTATATAACCTGACAGTTGCGTAGCCTCCCAATAGAAATAGGAAAACATCGACTGCAAATTCTGTAAAAACTTTCTTCGATACTTAAACGATGAAAATAAAACACTTTCACTTGCTTGTCACATGGAAAAATAGAAACTTTCCTGCATGAAAAATCATTAAAACTTTCCACTTTACTAGCTTGTCATCACAAGAAAAGTCTTTCCTTGTATCCTGATAGTTGTATATGCCTTCCAATCTAATAAAACCTGAAAAATAAAAGAGAACATTTTAACAAAGAATCAGTTCACAAATCTTTTATTTGTATTTTATATTTATATCAATCAAAATAAAACTAAATACTTATCTAATTATAAACTATTAGTTTATGATTGCTTTTCGATTGTGTACAAAAGAATTTAACACTGTTTTAAAATATATATTGTAACGGGGATCCCGTCGACGGCTGCTCGCCTGGACACCGCCCAGTCAAGAAACGAAAATCTTACACTCGGTGGTGTTTTCAGAGCAGCGAGAGAGCGGTTAGCTGTTAGAGCCAGCAGGACGGCGAGGCGCCGAGAGCAGCCTGCCGCCGAGCAGCAGCAGCACGAGGCGAGAGCGAGAGAGTGGGGGAATACAGCGCGTAGCAGCGCGCGGCTGCCAAGGCGAGAGCAAAAGAGAGGGACGAACGGCGCTGCGCTGAAGCAGCGAGAGCGAGAGAGACAAGAAGATACGAGGCATGCGAGCCACGAGGTGTACGCGCGCGAGCGGCGGCCGCCATGTTGGCGAGCAACGGACTGTAGCATGAGTGCGAGAGTGATAGGAATAGCGAGCGAATGAAGGCGTTATAGACAGACGAGAGAGAGTGGAGGCAACGCGTATGCGGTGTATGATATTGGGAAAAGGTGGAGGGCTACGGCTCGATCCATAGCGCGTGTGCGAGCGGCAAACAAGAATGTAAGCGTGCCGAAATAGGAAACTGTGCGAAAATGCGTAGAGACGATTAGTAGAGCCAGACAAGCGTGTAAACGCTGTTTCAAATGTCGCGCGCATTTTTGGAATATTGTGAAAGAGGGTGTAAGCGTGCGAATGTGATATATGGTGCGAAAGCGTGGAAATGTGTGATAGGCGCGAGAGAGCGATCTGACGGAAATGCGTGAGTGCGAGTGAGAGACCGATAGACGCCGCGAACCGGCGTAGTTGCCGAGCGCGAATAGAGTCAGTATCGTGGAGTATCCAGCGAGTCGAGTATCCAGCGGTATCGAGTACCACTAGGATGGAGAGACATCGAGTGAGCATGCGAGACCAAGCAATCTTTTCCAAGGCGACTTCCAGTGTCCAGGATTAACCCCCCGTGTGCATCTTCCGATCGGACAATTAGTTTCTTTCGCGAGCGCCTCCACATGGTACGAAGCAACGCCAGTACGCGAGGACGAGGAGCAAAAGGAGTAGAGACAGGTTGGAGTGTTCGAGAGATACCTTCCCGCCGCGAGTCCCTAACCTAGAGCCAGCCCGCGTAAAACATAATTGTTTGATCTTGATAATAAATTTCGAAGTGTTATTTTAAGTAAGTCGCGTTTATTCATTTTGCGTACTTCTCTCCCTGCACCTCTCCCCCATGACCTAGAGCGTAAAGAGTTCTCAAGCCGGCAGCATAAGAGTACCAGATCGCGAGTTAGGGCGTCTAAATATTTAATAAAATACGAGCTCGCGGTAAACCTGAACAGGTGTCATTACGTGGTGCTACGCCTCCCCCGGAACGGAAAAAGTACAATGTCACAATATTTAGGTTAAATATATTTAACACTGATTTATAATTATTAACGAACGCGCCCCTTGATAACATTTCTTGCTTATGTATTATCTATACTTTAGCTCTGTATTATATTCTAATCGTCGTCTGCACCAGATATCTGTACACAAGTATATATCTATAGCGCTGACGTCACACATGATGACGTATGGCGGAAAACAATTTATCAGGGAGAAGAATTTATTTGACGAGAATTCATGAGCCGGAACTTTCACTTCAGAATAACATTTAATAGAAGCCATTTCACAAAATATGACCCTGATGTGATTATATTAGTTTCGTCTCAAGCTTTCGTTTGAGTATTTCTATGTGACAAATAATGCTGTCAAAGTGAAGAAAACCGTAAGTCAAGTTTCGAACAATGCCTATGAAATGTATAATAGGGTCTGGCTTGCGCCCGACGGCGGCATGCGTACTGAACGTACCTTATACTTGCCATCGTGGCGCTACCGCGCCCCTTGAATATATATGTGTGTGTGTGCATGCATGAGTGTGTGTGTGTGTGTGTGTGTGTGGGTGTGTGTGTGTTCGCGAATGATAGAAACGGAAACGTGGTGCAAGAAACAGCAAGAGAGGATGAGCGAGGGAGAGAGCGCGCGAGAACGAAAGAGCGAGAAAGAGGAGAGAGAGTGAGAGTGAGAGAGAGAGAGCGAGGAGAGAACGAGAGCAGAGAGCACGCGAGAGAGGAGAGAGAGAGAGCGAGAGAGGGCGAGAGCGCGCGAGGAGAGAACAAGAGAGAGAGAGAGAGAGAGAGAGAGAGAGAGAGAGAGAGAGAGAGGGGGAGAGAGAGAGAGGCGCGAGAGAGAGGAGAGAGAACGAGAGAGAGAGAGAGAGCGAGAGAGAGAGAGAGAGAGAGAGAGAGAGAGAGAGAGAGAGAGAGAGAGAAGAGAGAGAGAGAGAAGGAGAGAGAGAGAGCGAGAGAGAGAGAGAGAGAGAGAGAGAGAGAGAGAGAGAGAGAGAGAAGAGAGAGAGAGAGAGAGAGAGAGAGAGGAGAGAGAGAGAGAGAGAGAGAGAGAGAGGAGAGAGAGAGAGAGAGAGAGAGAGAGAGAGAGGAGAGAACGAGAGAGAGAGAGAGAGAGAGAGAGAGAGAGAGAGAGATGAGAGAGAGAGAGAGAGAGAGAGAGAGAGAGAGAGAGAGAGAGAGAGAGAGAGAGAGAGAGAGAGAGAGAGAGAGAGAGAGAGAGAGAAGAGAGAGAGAGAGAGGAGAGAGAGAGAGAGAGAGAGAGAGAGAGAGAGAAGAGAGAGAGAGAGAGAGAGGAGAGAACGAGAGAGAGAGAGAGAGAGAGAGGCTCGAGGAGAGAACGAGAGAGAGAGAGAGAGAGAGAGAGAGAGAGCTCGAGGAGAGAACGAGAGAGAGAGAGAGTGTGTGTATGTGTGTGTATATGCGAATGTATGTGTATAAATGTGTAAGAAGTAATTAAATACTCACGTAATCTTCCTCAAAGCCAGAGTCTGTTGAATCGCCGTCTGATGAATACTCTTCCTCTCTTACAGTCAACAGCCACTTTCGAATTGCCGTGATATTTTGAAGAGCACAATTTTTATTACAGCCTGGTAGGTGGTTCTCGCAGACGATGGGGAAGCAAAAGCCTGGTGTTTTAAGCGATGGGCAGCCCAAATGCTCCAAATTCTCAATCCGTACATTCGGTGGGAAATATGGTTGAATCCACTTCTTTTTTTGCTCACCCTTTACCCATATGACGATAAAACGTGTTGGCATAAAGTCTAATACACCAGCAAGAGTTTGCGATAACTTGTCATATATTAATTCTCCTCCGCTCCAATTCAATCCATGAAAAGAATATTTTAGCCATAGGTTAGTGGCTTTGATGTGGCTCGGTAATTCTTCCCAAGAGCAAGGTGGTTGAAATGTGACCAGATGTGCATGTGCTGATGGATCGTCCGCATCCGCATAAGCCACTTCTTTAAAAATAAATTCCCCGTCGACTCCGTGAAAGCCTTGAACATCTAAAATTATATCCATTTTGTCTATAAAAATAAAAATCAAGATTAAATTTTACGTGCAATACACGAATGAAGAAAGTATATACTTACAGACTGTTGAGTACCCCTCCAACACTACGAATTCAAAAACGAGTGACTTAGCATGGGTTAGAGCAATGCTTATATATATTCTCACCCTGTAGTGTACAGCGGGCTCGAGAAACGCTTTTCGATAGTCTCACTCTCTCACGGGCTAATACATTGCAACGCTTTTTCTCGTAGCACGCCTATACTAAAGCTAATACACAGCAACGCTTTTCCTCGTAGCACGCCTATACTAAAGCTAATATACAGCAACGCTTTTTCTCATAGCTCGTCTATACTAAAGCTTATACACGGCAATGCTAGAAACTCGAATTCTCCTGTAAAATCAGAAAAGCATTGGTTTTCAGCCCTATGCATGTAAGATATACACAACTGCAGATATCGAAGCATCTCAAAGTGTGACACGCTAGAACTAAGCAATGCTTTTCTCGCAGCATGCCTTTACTCATCAATGCTCATGCTATCCACGTCGTGGTACAGCAAGTGTAAGGATACGCAGGTAGCAGGTCCCTTCCATCTCGAAGTCAAAGCGTTAGTTTTAACACGCAATGCTTTCTTTTATTGCCTACGTACGAAAATCGTCACCACATCCTGCATCGCAGCAATGCTTTTTCTCGCAGCATGCATTTTCACTGTCTAAACACAGTTCCGTACAAGATACATCTTAGGTACGTGAAACGTATACGAAGCAGACTTTTTTCACATAGAGTTTGCACAGCAGAAATCCCTCCCATAAAATCAAGACAGCATCTCGAAATGACAGGGTCGGAGTGGTCTTCTCTCATTATCACGCTACCCATCAGACCAAGCAGATAGCTGCAGTCGCTAGAAATAAAAATTTGGTAACACCAATCAGATCAAGACAGGTATCATAAATTTCATTTAAAATTTTTCTACGCACATCCTTCGATTCTAAACTACTCAGAGAGAGAGAGAGAGAGAGAGAGAGAGAGAGAGAGAGAGAGAGAGAGAGAGAGAGAGAGAGCGCCAAATTTTTTTTCTCAGTTTTCGAGAAAATTTTCATTTGAGGTGTGACTGTCCACGAGGACGCATCGTGTTTATATACAAGTGCTACATACTTTCAAGTAATACAGTTCCAGTAATACGGTTGTATAGTTCAACAAAGTTGCAGTGTACATCATGGACAATAATATCGTAAGTAATACAATTATTTCATTTTATTCGCATACGAGAATAAAATTGTGTCTGTGCGCGTGTGACAGCGTGAGTGCATGCGAGTGAAAACGTGTCAAGTTTCGAGTATTATTTGCAAGGGTGTGTGTGTGTGTGTGTGTGTGTGTGTGTGTGATTATTTGCATGAGAGAGAGAGAGAGAGAGAGAGAGAGAGAGAGAGAGAGCAAGTGTGTGCGTGTGATTATTTCTATGTGTGAGAGAGAGCAAGTGTGTGTGCATGATTATTTGCATGTGTGAGAGATCTATTGTGTGTGCACTATTATTTACATGTGAGTGTTAGTGATAGCATGAGTGCATGCGAGTGAATACGTGTGAGAACAAGTTTCAAGTATTATTTGCAAGTGTATGTGTGTGCATGTGTTTGAGAGAGAGAGAGCAAGTGTGTGCGCATGATTATTTGTACGTGTGAGAGAGAGATATTATGTGTGTGTGATTATTTGCATGTGAGAGAGAGAACTATTGTGTGAGTGTGTGATTATTTGCATGTGAGAGAGAGAGCAAGCGTGTGTGCAGAATTTCGTTTACACAATTAATTTATTTAAATATTGTGTGTGTATAAGCAGGATTTAGTTTTGCAAAATTAATTTATTTAAACAATAATTATTTAAATAAATTAATTTTTAATAAATTAATTCTGCTCTCACATGCAAATAACCTCACGCTTTACCCTGGTAGAAATCCAAATAGTTTCAATAGATTGAAAAGAAATAACTATGAAAAATCAGTAAAGATGTTTACATTATTAATGGGTAAATAATACTAAATTCTTAGCCAATTTTTATGGGAAAATTTTATGTAAAGTTTGACCAATTGCAATACTTAAGAAATCGTTAGTAATTGCTGACTGCAAATGAAGAAGCTTTGTATAAATAATGTAGCTTTAGTATCTATGGAATGGCTAATCCAAATAGGATTGCTAAATAATTGAAATTACGCAGGTTCATTGGTATATTACATACATTATAAGCCTTAAAAACATATCTCATAAGAAATATATATTAATTTCAAAAGAATGATCAATTTTTTCAGCGAAATAACTGGTGTATGATTTGCATTTGAATTTCAAAATACTTAGGTTATGACTACGCTATTCATACCATAGAGCATAGATATTTACTACTCAGGAAATGTCGACTGCTAAATACGAAAACGCAAAGCTAACCTATGTAAGTCCGTCTGCTATTACGTGTTCCCTAATGGTACTTAACTCTGAAAACGTGCTCCGAAAACGTGCTCCGAAACCGTGTTTCGAAATTTGAAAATATTTAAACAATGAATAAAAACAGCACAAGTACGAAGCATGTTCGTAGACATCGGGTAAAAAAACGTTTAAAAAAAGAAATAAATAATTATACTGACACTTCAAGTGGCAGTGAAAGGGAAACAGTAACTGTTCAAGAAAATTTGCAGTCTTTATTTGCTCATGAAAATCAGAGCACATGGTCAGATGGCATTGGAAAAAAATCAGTGCAGTGTGGTGTTGTTAATAATAGTGATGAAAGTGATATGAGCATAAGTTTAGATTCTGATAGTAATAGTGACAAAGATGATTTTTCTGACTGGGATGAAAATGATTGTGATAGTCACAATAATCAAATTGAAAATGAAGAAAATACATTTGATTTCGACGAAGGAGATGTACATGAAAGAGAAGCTGATCAAGATGACGAAGAAAATTCTTTGAATGATGAAGTAGATGATGGTGAAGGAAATAGATTGCACGATGGATATTCAGAAAATGCAGATGAAGAAATAAATGAATTAAAAGTATGGGCTGTGATGTCAAGAATACCAAAAAAACATCTGGATTCTTTATTAAAAATTTTAAAAACAAGACTTTTACCTTCAATTTCAGCTAACTCGAAAACTTTTCTGAGTACATCATACGCTCAGTACAAAATTCAAACATTATAAGACAACGATAATTTGGGAGCAGAGTTTTCTTACTTAGGAATTAAAAAAGGACTTCAAACTTATGTGAATCCACTTCTACACCCGGATAAAACTCTCCATCTAGATTTCAACATCGATGGTGTTAAAATTAAAAAATCCAGCTCCAAGACTATGTGGCCCATTTTGTGCAGAGTTTATTATGAGCCGATGCCAAAAATCTATAAGCCATTTACTGTGTCAGTCTTTTATGGCAATGGAAAGCCTAAAGACAACAATAAATTTTTTGAACCTTTTGTGCGTGAATTAAATGATATTCTTGTGAATGGATTGTCTATTGGATACGTAGATTTTAATATCAAAGTGAGAAGTTTTATTTGTGATACCCCGGCAAGAGCACAAGTGAAAGCTGTTAAAGGACACACTAGTTTTAATGGATGTGAACGCTGTGATACCATAGCTTATAAGCTTGATGGTGTGACAGTTTATGTAACAGCTGGCAACAAAAGAACAGATGAAGATTTTAGATTATTCATGGACTCTGATCATCATATTGGAGCATCGCCTCTGCTGGCTATCACACCAAAAATAGACTTGATTAATTAGTTTGTTTTAGACTCCATGCACCTACTCTACTTAGGTTGTATGCTTCGACTATTCGAATTCTGGATGACCGGAGATTTGAGTGTACGATCAAGTGCAGTTCAAAAAAGTGAGTTGAACCGTCGAACTAAAATGTTAAAAACAGATATTCCCAAAGAATTCACAAGAAAATTGAGATCATCAAACTATTATGATAAATACAAAGCAGTTAATCACAGATTTATTGTATTATATTGTGGGCCAATAGTGCTAAAAAAGATTCTTCCTACAAATCTATACATTCATTTTCTTCTATTTCATGTGGCGTGTAGACTTTTGAGTTGTAAAAATGCAGTGTTCTATACCCGTCTAGCTAGAAATTATTTAACAAAGTTTGTTGAAGATGCAGTGACACTCTATGGACCAAAGTTTGTATCATTAAATATACATAACTTATGTCATGTGGCAGACGACGTTGAAAATATGAAGTGCAGCCTCAATGATATTTCTGCTTTTCCATATGAAAGTGAATTGGGTAAAATTAAAAATGTTTTGTTATCACCTCACAGAACTATCGCTCAATATTGCAGAAGAATCTATGAAGAGAGAGAAATACTTTATCAAGTGGCAGAGCTTCCTCAAGAATTAGATGTTTTAAAAAATGCCGATGAAAAAATTAAAGCATTTATACTCAAGACACAGTGGTTTTCAACAAAACATCCAGACAATTCAGTGATGTTGAAATGTGGAAACATTGTTCAAATAGTAAAAATATTTGAACGCGAAAAGAAGATTTACTTAAAAGTTTTGCCGTATAAAATTAAGAAGTCCTTGTATACTTATCCCCTCGATTCTTCCCAGTTAGATATTTGTGAAATAGACAATATAACTAACTCAAGATCTTCAAAAATTGTGCCACTCGAGTGTTTGTCTTGCAAGCTAATAAAGATGTCAATTAATTTTTCTGCTGAAGATGAGAACCGGAGTTTTGTGATACCTTTTGCACAATAATAACTCTAATCAATGGTAAGCAAATTTCTCACTATTCACTATATTACTATCACTATCACCATCCTTACTACTATCACTATTTTCATTATTATTTTGAAAATTTTCTCAGACCTTGTTTCTTTTCAAAATCAAAATATTCACTGCGTTGACATGACAATCCAATTTCTGAAAATATGTTCATTGTAGATAAATTCTTCTTTTTTTCAGATTGAAAAATTTATAATTTTTCAGTTATAAATAATTAGTCCATGATAGTTCATGACAAATGTTTGTCAGCATTTGAAAATCTCAAGAGCACTGCATGCTGTATGGAAACATTCTCACCGGACACATGCAATCCCGCTTTTACCGACGACTCGTACCTAACCACATCATAAAAGTGGCGCTCTTGTCTATATCCTAGGCATTTACTGGAGCTTTATAGAATACGTATTTTCCGCGAATTTCAACCCAAGAAAAAGTTTCGCAAAATGGATTAAAAATATTTGCAGTGATTGCAGTTTTTCGATGCTGAGCTTCTCCAAAAACAAACTTTACCAGTAAGTACGCACAAAATTTTATATATTTTACAATGAGCATAAGTTGAAAAAACTTTTTTACTGTCGTACTAGTAAATAAAGCTTTAATTTTATGTATTCATAATCACTGAATCGATTTTTTCTGTGTAAAGTAATTTGTAGGTTAAGTGAGAGATCAATTGCTAATTGATTTGAAAACAATAATTTTTTTTGTGTTAAGAATTTGTAGTTTAAGTGAGTGTTCAATTGCTAATTGATTTGTGAACAATAATGAATATTTATTTATGATTACAGCAATGAGTGAGACAAGTAATGTTGCTTGGAAGGACATTTATCAGTACCATTTAGTTGAATTTATCAATCGAGGAAGGAAACCAAGTATCCGGAAAGTTGATGTGATTCCAACAAAATGGATTTCTTTTAACAAGGCTAAAAAGAAGTGTTGTGCTTTTTATCCGTCACCACCCTACACGAAGGATATTGACAATCAGTTAAAACAACTGGTACAGAACTTATCAGATGCACCTGCCTCTTGGAAACAATACACCATCAGAATAAGAGGAAAAGCAGGTACGCTAACAAGTTTTCATTACATATTTCCATTATAATTATTTTATCAAGTGTAATTTAAAATAACTAATAAATTGTAATTGAATATTTGTAGCAAATTTAAAAGATGCCTTCCAGAAATTGAATTATCTGAACAAGCAAGAGACTGCTTTGACTTCAGATACGAATGAAAGCAGTACTGAAACTGAAAAAAAGATCATGGAAAGGATCCGTAAGGATGAGTTTATGGAAGCTGCTAATTGCCATCCAAAAGCCTCATGTATCGTGCAATGAAAACCAAACTGGTAAGTCAGTGTTGTTTTAAGATTGATTTCTTCACATAATCTATTAATAAATCATATTTTTTACACAGTACACGAGCAAAGGAATTTACAGTCCTCCAAGTCAATGATGGCATCGAATGATATTTTGATTTCACCTAGGCAAAGTCTTGGTGAATTAACAAATAAAGTTCGGGACAAAGCAAACTATAATTTATTGAATCAATCAAAAAGTGAGTTTGTAATTTTTATAAAAATTATATTTTCAATGATTATAATTTATAATTAATCTATAAATTTATTATAATTTTATGCATGTTGCAGGTTTTCACTCAGGACAGGATTCGAAGCAGCTCAAAACTATTACTAAAGTAATCAGTGACTCTTTAACAAGACACCAATCTAGTACTTCATTCATCGATGACTATTCATATGATGTGGATACGAATAAGGATATTATGTATCCAATCGAGGAACTTGATAAACCAGAATCATATACAGAGCTTATTGCTAACACTTCAGGTGTGTTAAAGAAATCACACTTTCAACCTGAATTATCACCAACTACAAGATCTGAAAATGTAGCTGACAATCGTTGTAATGAGGACATTTCTGGAAAGAAAGAAGAATCCAAAGCAAAACTAAATCAAGTCTTACTTGGTAAGTATGATTCGTGATTATATTGAAACTTAAAATTAAATACAGTATAATTCATTATACTTTTTTTATGATGCGAATAATGTCGTAATTTATCTTTTTTTAGGATATGTCCTTCAAATTATAAATGAAGTAAAGGAAATGAAAAATGAAATGCATGGCATGAAAAAAGAAATAGAAAATTTTAAATCTCTTTTCAAAAATAATGTAACTATTTCAAAAGAGTATGTTGGTACTATCCAACAAATTTGTGAAAAATTCGATTACATCATACCTTTTCAAACAGTAGCAAATTTTCATGCTTTTGACAATGATTTAAGAGAAAATGAATTCTTACGGGAAGCAGTGGTAAGCTTACAAATGGCATATTTATCTGAAGTTGATTATTAGTTTTACGCTTAATTGATGTACCAAATTTTTGTTTTAGTCGAATGTATTACAAACTGGACTGGACCCCACTTTTGTATTGAGTCGGTCCATCGTAAATATGTTAAAAATGTTTTTAACAAAACAAGTAGCTGAACAATATGTGGCCGTGAAACAAAAAAAAAAAAGTTTGTTATGAAGCCAACCTTTTTCTTCAATTGCATCGAAGGTATTACTTTCATATTGTTTAATATTCTGTTTTAATATTTCATTTTAATACATACATGTTACTAATATAATTAATTACAATTTCAGCTCTTATAAAGGAGCGTCGAGCCATTGCAAATATTGAGACCGGTGATAAGAATTTAATCACTGCATTAAGCAATGTTCTGAGCAACGCTGGGTCATGGTATGTGACTAAAAAGTCTGATGAATCTGCAAATTTGGATAGTACTAGCTCAATGAATACTAGCAATCCAAAAAAAGAAAAGTAATGGAAGCAGAGATTCCAGTTATTGGTCAAGAACATTTAAACACCAATAATCTACCTAGAGTACTAGCTGTCGGATCTGACGAACCTTTAGCCAAAATACCAAGATTACGGAACCAAAACTCTGATCCCCTTTTAAGTGCATCATCACAAGAAGAACTCTCGGACGAGGAACCAGAGTACCTTAAAGTACCAAAAATACCATTTAACGATTTTCGTAATTGTTTACCTTCATCAAACGATTCATCGGAAGAAGAATTCGATGAGGATTACCTAAATCAATTTTCTTAAAAACTAAATTTCAACATTTAATGTATTTTAGATGTGTATGTCACACAATCTAAATATGACTTTATCCCTCGGTAGTTGTTTAATGTGCTTGTTGGCTTTATCGATCTCTCCGAGGCAATCATGTGGAAAAGGGTTAGAATAAAAAGGCCCTTTTCTTATATCCCTTACGAAAAATACCTGCATGTAAACCTGCCTATCATACTGCATGTTGATCTACCTGTTGTACTGCATGTGAACCTACTTAATATACTGCATGTTTACCAGCATATATTGCTGCATGTTCACTTGCATGCAAATCTGCTTATGGACTTGTTTGTTGCTATGCTTGCCATTTGGCATGGATATGAGCGGGAATTTCGCGAAATGTCTGCCTGGAATTGTGCATGTTATTCTGCAGAGAAACATACATGGAATTATGCATAAAGAACTGCATACTTACTGCATGCAATTCTGCATGTTATATTGCATGAAAACATGCAAAGCATTATGTATAAGAAAATATTCAACATCACCCTACAGCTTTACACATTTGCCTGCATGTAATCGTATGACCAACTATATCGATGAAAAGCTATGTAACATCAGCCTGGTATTATGCTTGATATTCTGCAGGAATACATATAAGTAGTTCTGTAATATGGTCTGCATAATTACTGCATGTTGTTATGCAAAAAAACATGCATAAAATTATGTATAAAAATATTTACGATATTTGATGGCTGCTCTATAGATTTCCCAGTATGTAATCTTAAGACTAATTATGTCGTCGAAAAGCTATTAAACGTCAGGCTGTGAATCTGCATATTACTCTGCAGAGAAACATACATGAAATTATGCATAAAGAACTGCATACTTACTGCATGGAATTCTGCATTTTATACTGCATGAAAACATGCAAAGCATTATGTATAAAAAAATATTCAACATCACCCTACAGGTGTACATATTTACCTGCATGTGATTTTATGACCAACTATATCGATGGAGAGCTATGTAACATCAGCCTGGTATTGTGCTTGTTATTCTGCAGGGACACATTTAAGCAGTTCTGTATAATGGTATGCATGTTACTACATGAAAGATGCATGCAATACAAAATAATTAATTGTATAATATTGATTATCTACCCATATATGATCCCGTAAGTTATCATGCAAAGAGATACTTTTAAAGAAATATATAATTCATGCTAGAATTTTTGACTGTTGTCATACATGTAATCATGGAAAAAGTAATACTTAAATATATTTCATAATATGTCGATGAATTTCTGCTTATTGCCCTACATATAATCATGCAAAAAAGTATGCTCAACCAGAGAACTTATCGAGAGAATATTAATCTCTATTGTTTTAATTGCTGTAAATTGTTCCAGTGATAATTAATTAAGTGATCGTTAAAACCTCAACTGATTATAAAAAAAAAATATAATAATTGTAGGTTAAATGAAATAATATAATAATTGTAGGTTATGTCTTGATGCTAGGAGAAAAATAAATTATATAGCTGTCTTTTCATGAATTTTTTTTAATACATATTATTTATTTTATATTTATTTTATGTAACATTACGTAGAAATGTAACATTTACATAGAAAACTTATGAAGCCAAAATACTTAGAACGGAATTATGTAGATACAATGAAAAACCACAATTGTAGCTGATAAATTAATTATTCTGCTTTGCTCTCTTTTAGGGCTCTTCTCTTCAGAGCAATTTTATTTTGCGTAGTTTTGTTCATTTTACTTCTAACTTGTTTGGTTTTGCCGAAGTACTTGAATACAACACCTAAAATGATAAATTTCTTATTTGTAAATAGACGTATTATTATCAAGACTTATTCTGTTATAACTGAAAAATTTTACTCGATTATAAAAAAAAATTCAAATAGAAACAAGATATTATAGTGTAGGTATAATATAAGAGAATATTTAGAAGGAAACAGATAGAAAGCGAAAAACAAAATGCGATATCAGAGATTAGTGTCGAATGAGTGTCGCCTTGCAGTATAATCATGGCGGAGACAATAGGTCACCTGTTACCTACTATTGACTGTTTGTTGTCAATATCTGAATCAGGCTCACACTGCCTCTCTGTCTCTCCGTCTGTCTGTCTCTCTCTTGTAATTTATTATGTACTGTTAGACTAAGTAAAAATAAAGAGAAAGTAGATAAAAAATAATGAAATTGGAGAAATGAAATAAGGCTTCAACTTTTCTGCAGATATGTTGGTTTTGTAGAAACATCAGAATGATACGGCTCTTTGCTATAAGATTAACCTAAAATGGACCCTAATAAAAAAACCTGCAGAATATTGTGTAGAGAAACATATAGAGGATTGTGCAGGGAATTATACATGTATCTGTGCTGGTTGCTCTATAGATGTATCTATAGAATTATCTGCACGGAACTGTGCATGTATATGTGGAATACTCTATACAAATATTCTATAGATATTGGTAAAGAGTTCCAGTAGCAAAATCTATAAATATCTGTGTAGATTTTTGGAACACTATACAAACATCTCTATACAAAAATTTGTGCAGGTTATATGCTTCCATACCTCCTTTATGGGAAAAATAGGCAGAAAATTTTGTAGTTAATTATATAGTGAATCATGTAGGAAACTCTATAAGTATTATGACGGGGAGCGTCTGGACGGGCACTTGCAGTTGCAGGAGTTACGCATTCACTAATGTGTACCCCTTGCAGGAGGAGATGCTAGCACCGCCGCCTAAAGAGAGAGAGAGAGAGAGAGAGAGAGAGAGAGAGAGAGAGAGAGAGAGACGTCACGAGCAGTCGAGGGAGCTCGAGCCAGCGCCCCGCTTCGCCACGCCGCCGCGAGAGACGCGCCAAGCTAGGCCCCGTGCCACGGGCAGCAGCGGCCGCCATGACACCGAGGCGGACCACGAGGCGACAGCGAGGGAGAGCCAGCGCGCGCCGACAGACAGGAGCTCTGAGAGTTTCATCGTACTACGCAATGTATTTGTTATCTCGATAGTAATTAATTGTCTGCGTGCTGTCTGGGTATCTGTCAGAGTGAGCGTTCGAATTTTGCGGTTGTCTGCTCCAATAGTTAGAGTAGTTAGTGCGTCGAACGCGCATGCGTGGCGATCGATGAAGCGTGAGGTGCACAAGCCTACAGTAGCGCGAGAGCGCGGGCCAACGGCCCAAGCGAGCCGACCAATAGCCGAGCGAGCCGAACGGTGACGAGGGAGCGCGAGAGTCCGAGGCGAGCGAGGCGAGCTCCTGTTTGGACGTTACAGCGCTCACCCCGGAGGGAATTCCTGCGCTTTCTTTGTGATTTTTCTTTTGTGACTATCAACGAGCTAGCTGCTGATTTGAAGGACTCCGAGGTTCACTCCAGGGAATCTAGAAAAAGGTTAGTGGTTTTGTTTCTCTCGATATCTTTATTTCCCTCGCGGGCTAAGTGCAATTTCACGCGCGGATTCAGTGATCGTTTCTTTCTCTCGCGAGCAGCATTTACACCCGCGAGCGCGGTTACCTTGCTACTTCTGCTGTCTTGTCCTACTTAAGTAGTTATACGGATTTTAATAGTGATTGCGAGCATAAGCTGTCTTTGTTAGTGTGAGAGAAGAATTCGAGTTTACGTGAATAAGAGTGCAGAGAGGTCGGCGAGTCAAGCGAACTCGTCCGACGTTAAAGTTTTATCAGGGAGCGAAGGTCGCCGCAAGTCGTTGGACACGAGCAAGGCTGAGTCCCAACTCAGGTTTAGACGGTCGCGTGACAACAGGGTGTTCGCATGCGACTATTATTGTGATGAGTGAAAGTGAAGCCGAGTGGGCAAAAGCGCGAGTGGGAAGTCAAGCGGACTTAGAGTGTGAGTGCGAGTTTACTCGAACCTCGAGATGCGCGGGAGTCATGTTATCTACTCGTGGTTGTCTGTGTTTATGACTAGCATTAGGAAAATTGCGAATCGAGCTATCTAAACTGCAGAAATTAAGTTGTCTCAATTTCGAATCGAGCTGTGGATGATATGTCAAAATCGTGATAGTGTATAGAATAAATAGTGCGGAAATAGATTACAGTCATTGGCAGATTCTTGACTTTTCACTTCGCGAGTATTAATCCTGAACCATCCTCTCTCCTACCGGTATTGGGGACTGAGCTAGCCGACGCAAATACCAGTCAAAAACTAATCCGCCTCGATCTCTCTGAGTCTCACACAAAAGGAGTCGCGAGACCTGACGCACGCGAGTGCGTCTGGCGCCTATCGGGAATGCACGGAAGATTTCGCGATGATGAGGCCATTAGTAACACGAACTTCATACGAGCGAAAAACGCGTTACAATATATGTATACATATGTTAAGACGGACATTTGAATACGGCTCAATATAGGGATTAGGGTTATTTTTTTTTTCGTGGACATTTGGATGCGCAAATCGGACATTTGGATGCCCAGAAAACTCAAATTTTACACACGAGACGCATCCGATTGTCCGCTTACATATTTATATATGGGTGATTCTCTGTGAGATCGACCGGCCGAAAAATAGATATAGCTATAACTCTGGGAATTTATTCTGGAGGTTGCCTCTGATTACTCTGAATTTGTTCAGATTTTTTGCTTTGATTATCTTAGAGTTGCAGGGGGTCAAAGTTGGTAAAAACAGTTTTTTCATTTTTTGCTGATTTTTAAAAATTCATAGCTCCTCAGGGAAGCATTATTTACTATTGGAACATAGAACATTAATTTCTTGAAATTTTCAAAATTTAAAAAAAAATACATTAAAAGTCATATCTATAGGTCATAAACATCCCACCAATGATTTAATGTTTAAAATCAAGTTTTGAAAGGTTCGCTCGCTGGGATCGAAACCCAAAATATGTGAAAAGGTATCTTAAAACAATGCAAAAGCATGTGCCAAAGCTCAGAATTTCTGAATTTTTTTACTAGTCCATTACTGTTTATATAAATAATTATATATGTCGAAATAGCTGAAAATCAATGAAAATCCCTTGTGGCGCTTATTATTATAATAAGCGTATAGACTCAATTCATCATAAACATTTATTTAGGCTAAATTCTCTTATAATTTAAGCAATCTGACTTAAAATGACATTAAAATGTTAGATTATTTAATCAAAATAGCTGAAAACGATCAAAATCCCTTTGGCATCCAGTATTATAATAGGCATATAGACTCAATTCATCATAAACATTTGTTTAGGCTTGAATTATAAGAGAATTTAGCCACAACAAATGTTTATGATGAATTGAGTCCATACGTCTATTATAATAATGGACGCCACAAGGGATTTTCATTGATTTTCAGCTATTTTGGCATATATAATTATTTGTATAAACAGAAATGAACTAGTAAAAAAAATTCAGAAATTCTGGGCTTTGGCACATGTTTTTGTATTGTTTTAAGATATCTTTTCACATATTTTGGGTTTCGATTCCAGCAAGCGAACCTTTTCAAAACTTGATTTTAAACTTTAAATCATTGGTAGGATGATTATAACCTATAGATATGACTTTAAAAGTATTTTTCTGGAAAAATTAAGAAAATTTCAAGAAATTAATAATATATGTCCCAATAGTAAAAAATGCTTCCCTGAGGAGCTATGAATTTTTGAAAATCTGCAAAAAATGAAAAAAAAACTGTTTTTACCAAATTTAATCCACTGTAACTCTAAGTTAATCAATGCAAAAAATCTGAAAAAATTCAGAGTAATCAGAGGCAACCTCCAGAATAAATTCCCAGAGTTAAAGCTATATCTATTTTTCGGCCGGTCGATCTCACAGAGAATCACCCATATATATATAATTAAAGACAAAATCAACGTACTTCTAATGTAATCCATCTTCTCTTCGTCTAAAGCAGGCGCCACATTTGCTTCTTTACCGGCAGCATTGCACGCTATACCGGTCACCGACGAATTCGCCAACTCCTCATCTTCAAATACGTTTTCCAGCATATCATTAACCAATGACTCCACAGACTTCTTGTTTAAATTACTCAAAATACTTGGTCTCAAGCAAAATCCTGTGCTCGGATTACTTGATGAAGAACAAGCCTTTTCCTAAGCATATAATACCTTTAGAATAATATAAAGACATTGCGTAAATTTATATAAATATCAAAAACTAACCTTTTTTACAGGTGGTTCATCGCGTACATCCTCCCAGTTTCCATCAGATAGATCCTATAAAATATAAAAATTATTATCTCAAGAACATATACCTGCTGATATATAATAATACTCTGTGACAAAGTTTTCACGTGCAACTATTTGAATTAAAATTTTACTATTGAGATTTCCCATCTATACAAATGGACAAAAGTCGAGTAAAAAGCCAACTTTCAACCAAATTGAAAAAAGTTCTTGGTACTTAGAAGCTACTCTATTTAAAGATTTTTGATACAAGAATTTTTTTATTTATGATACACATAAATTAAAAATCAACATCCCGACTCATAATTCTTAAAACCATAAACCCTTGCACCATTGAATCTTTGAAACCATAAACCCATAATTCAGAAACAGATAAATCTTTAAAGTCATAAACCATGAAAGTCTTAAACCGTGAAGCACATAAACTCGTAAACCCTTGAACTACGAAGTCTTTAAATCCATAAATCTACAAATTCATAAACTCTTATATTCATAAAAAATCATAAACCCTTGAATCCATAAACTCCTATTCCTCATCTCCTCCTCTTGAGTTTAGGCAGTAGTACCATTTGACGCTCAAGTCTCAGTCACGGTTAGACCACCGATCTATACAGAAGAAGCCGACCTTATAAAAAAGACACTTTAAGTTCATTCTCTGTGTTCTTTATAATCCAAAATACCCTGAATAATACAAAAATTGCTTTAAGATTGTGGATGTTGCGTTTTTAATTTTTAACTTGTCTTTACTATTTATGAGTTTACAGGATCAGAATACGTAGATTTCATATGCATGAAAAAATGCATACGTTAATAACATGTCAAATCGAAACTCGACTTTTGTTCACTTTCTCCCACTGCATATTGGCGAGAATGAATTTCGGTTTCAGCGGATATACACTATACAAATAGTATTGATAAAAGGACTGAATTGTAAATCTGAAATTAGAAAGAAGCATACAATGTTTGTCATCATTCAATTCAAATAATTGTACACCAATACCTCATCGTTGAGTGTATATATTGAGTAAATATATGTAAGGGTATATACGTAAGTGTATGTTATTGCATCTACGTGTATCTACTCTGCATGAGTGGCACTGGTTTACAGAATTGGTTACTACTCTTAGAAGTACATGATTGCAAAAATGTAAAAGCTTATGTACCCTTACGGAAAAAATGTGCTAAAAATTTTGTACTGAAGTATGCAGAGAATTATGTACGGAATTATATAAGTGTATGTGCAGAGTTATCTGGGAAAATGTGTATAGGAATGTCTGCACGGAAACGTACATGAAATAGGATAGAATACTATAGGTATAAGTATACGTATATAAATTTATAAAAAATATTTACATAATAACCTATATATATTTGTGTAAGTTTTAGGGACAAAATTTACCAGCATTCCAAATTTGTTCTACACAAACTTGTACAAGCATCTCTATGCGCAAAAAATGATGTACATTTGTATGCATAGTTTGTGCTGAAATTTTAGAACAAGCATCTGCATAAATTTTGCAGAATATATACATTTCTAATTCCACCTTTCTTGTACATAGATTTCGCCTGTATAGAAACGTGCAAGATTATATTCAGAACGTTTTGTATAAAATTATGCATAAAATTTTCAACTAAGTCATCACTTTTATAATGGCGGAAAACATTCTGGAAAATTCGTTGGACAGTGAATTAGAATTAATGTATTCATCAGTACTGGAATAAAAATGAAAAAAAAGAATTTTTAAAATTTAAGAGATTGTCGTCGTTGTGATTACCCATCTGAGTATGAACTCTGCCATTTGTTGCTCAACTTTCATGATAGATAGATCATGGTGCGATGTGTTTAGTCAAAGCACATCACGGTATAAGTAAACTCAAATATTAATATCTATAAGCTTCGTTCTACCGAATTAAGTACTTATTCTCGAAATTGTTGATGTTGATAATTTTAGAATTAAGGGAATTTTTTACAATATTTCATAAGTTGTATTATTGAACTGTACACAACTGTATAAATATTTTGTCTTAAATAAACTCGAAATATTCAATTCTTGGATGAAAATTGTATGAAAGTAATTCTAAAATGATCAATATCAGCAATTTTGCAAATAAATACTCAATTCGGCAGAAAGAAGCTCTTAAATATTAGTGTTTGAGTTTATTTATACGGATGGGTGATCGCGATGAAGTAAATCTAAGTAAATTAGCAAAATTATTTTTTTTTTTTCATTTTTATCCAAATACTGATCAAGAAATTAATGCTAATCCACTGTCCACCGAATTTTCTAGAATGTTTTCCGCTATTATAATAGTGATGATTTAGTTAAAAATGTTATGCATAATGTTATACACAACGTTCTGCATACATTCCTGTTTATTTTTATGCAGACTAAATGTATATACAAGAAGGGTGCCACCAGAATGTATGATTCTCCACCAATTCATGCAGATGTTTATTACGAAATTTAATCACAAAATATGCATACAAATGTACATAATTTTTTCAGAAGGGTTTACTGCATAAAATAACGTATAAAATTTTGCATAGAGATGTTTGAATAAGTTTGTGCAGAAAGAAATTTGCATACTGGTAAATTGTGTTCCCAAAACTTACACAAATATCTTCAGATATTTATGTAAATATTCTTTATGAATTTATATGTTTATTTATACCGGCAGAAAAAAGATAAAGAGTAGGAGGAGAAAAAAGAGGTTGGGTTGTGAGCAAGAAGAGCGCGTACGTACTTGTACGTCAAGTTAAGTGCAGTATTATTTAGCGTAGGTAAAACCCAGTAGAAGCGTGAAAATATGTATGAGAGGAATAGCAAACAAAAGCCGAAAGATGGGGATGACAATGTGGAGAAAAAGACAACTGAAAAAGAAAAGAAGGCCGCGACCAGAATAAATAGCCTACGTTGGACAAGGAGTTAAGGAAGCTATCGTTCCTGTACAGGTGAAAGAGGGAATTGCAACGGATAGGACGAAGAAGTGAGCAAAGATAAAACTATGAACAACAGGGGTAAAAAAATGGAAGTAATTATTGATCAGAATGGGTGGGTGATCCAAAGTGGTAGGGTAAAGGGGGATGAAGTAAGTGAGTTTACGCTCATAGGGCCCAGAGGGAACTCAGTGATCTATAACGTAATTTTAAACGAAAATTTGAGGGAATAAATATATTTCAAAGTAGAGGAGAGAGTGGACTCAGATCACGCTCCTGTCTCAGCTGTAGTGAAGAAAAATTATGAGGGACAAAACAAAGAAGGTAAGCACAGCAAAAAATATAGGGTCAGAAAAGAAAGAGGAAAAAACAATTATGTGTTGGGGAAGATCATATAGAAGTATTAAAAGGTAGAAACGGAATCTATCGCGTGGGCGAGTCGAGAGGAATCAGTATCAGTATCAGTAAGTTCCCGGAGGTGATACCGGCGGCCCCTGCCCGGGGACGTGCCGGTTCTGGCACTTAAGTCAAGCCCATTATGCCGTTCCTCCTGTACCTTCATCATTTACTGTCAAACATCCCTTAGGACGCCCCTCTCAACCTAACCCAGCCTACTGTCTATGCTCCTCATCATGCTAAGCACCGAACAGAGCTCCAGCGACCTCATAAAAATTGGGTCCGCGAAGGGTACCCCCCACACCCTGTGCCTCGTATCAACGAACGCCGGGCACCTACCCATGAGGTGCAACGTGGTCTCCTTCTTCGATCCGCACCACCTGCAACCTGCATTCTGTCTTAACCTCATCTTAGTCAGGTGGTAACCCACCCGCCAATGACCCGTCAAAAATCCCACCACCATCCTAAGTCTAGTCCTGTCGGATTTCCCTAAGGTACTCAGCCACTCTTTAGGTGGGTCGACACCCAGCAGACGTTTTGCCTGCCTGATTCCAGGTGCCTCCCTCCATTTCCTAAGCAGCTCCTTCTGGAGCCAGCGTTTTACCGCTCCGTCGACCACGCAGTCAGGTACTGCCACCCTGCTCGGTTTAGCCCTTACTAGGCTGGAGCCACTGCCCGCCAGTCGGTCTGCTTTTTCATTGCCGATGATGCCCGAGTGCCCCGGCACCCAGACTAGCCTAACCTCTTTCCCTCTCGCCAGCTCCTCTAGTGACTGCCTGCACCTCATCACCTCTCTCGATTCGATGCGGATTGCGTTCAGCGCCAGAAGTGCCGCCTTACTGTCAGAGCATATGATAATCAACCCATGGTTGGTTCCCTTGTCCCTTATCCAATCGGCACATTCCCTAATGGCCCTAATTTCCGCTTGGAATACGGTCGCGTATGAATCTAGGCAGCAAACCAATTCCTCGGTGCCACCTTTCTTCCACGCTCCCGCTCCAACTCCCTGATCCGTCTTTGACCCGTCCGTGAACCACACCTCACCCACCTTAAGTAGTTCGTGTGTGCCCCCTGCCCATTCCGTTCTCTGCGGTAAATGGACCTTGTATGATTTGGCGAAGAGTAATCTCCCCCCCATCCTATCAAATTCCTCCCACTTCTCGCCCTCCGTGACCCTTGCCATTATATCCCCGTCCCTGAACCTGTCACAAGACCTGGTCCCAGCGAGTCTGGCCCATGTCTTAAAGGCCCCGGCCCTGATATCCTTGTCCAGCGGTGGGAGTCCCAGCAGAAGCTCCAGGGCAACCCTCGGGGTCGTCCTCATAGAGCCCGCCATTCCTCTCATCACCAGCCCTTGGATCCGATCAAACTCCTCTACATGCTCCTTTTGTTCGCATTTGTGCGCCCATACTATGGCCCCGTGCGCCAGCCTGGGTTTTATGATGGATTCGTAGATCCATCTTACCTGTGTCGGTCCTAGTCCCCAGTGTGTTCCTATTGCCCTCCTGCAAAGCCAGAAGGTACTCACCGCCTTACTACATTTGCTCCTTATGTGCTTGCCCCAGTTGAGTTTCGAGTCAATCGTGACGCCCAGGTATTTGACCTCCTTTGACAGTTTCAGTGGAATGCCATTCAAGACAAGCCCCTCTACCGCCTTGGCCTTGTACCTCGTTGTACACAGCATGACTTCCACCTTCCTGGGGTTCACACTTAACCTCACCGTTTCACACCACTCCTCCACGAGGCTCAACGCGTACTGCATGACTCCCGCCACCACGTCCACGTCGTCACCCCTAACCAAGATCAAGATGTCGTCAGCATACGCTTGTGCATATATGCCCGCATCCTCCAACTTCCTTAGCAACCCGTTCACCACCAGGAACCACAGGGTGGGAGAGAGCACTCCCCCTTGAGGGCAGCCTTTCCCCACCCTGCACCTTCTGGTGCTCGCGCCCCAATGCGCTTCAATGACCCTACTACTCAGCATGCCCCAGATCCAGTCCCCTATGGCTTCCCTGGTTGTGCGGTTGAATGCCCCTTCCACATCCAGGAAGGCCGCTAGCACAAAATCCTTCCTTTCCATACCCTTCTCTATTCGATAGACGGCCTCAACTAGTGCCGTGTCTACCGATTTCTCCGCCTGGTACGCGTGCTGCCCACTATGTAGGGGTGTCGTCACCAGGCTTTCTTCCTTGATATACCTATCTACCAGCCTTTCCAGCGCTTTCAACAGAAACGTTGTCAGGCTAATTGGTCTATAATCGCCTGCGGCTGAGTGTTGCACCTTCCCCGGTTTGGGGATGAACACCACCTTCGCCCTCCTCCATTTCTTGGGCGTGTACCCAAAAGCCAGACAGGCCCTGAATATCTTCTCTAAGGCAGTCCTGATCATTGTCTCCCCCTGCTGTAGAAGAGCTGGGAAGACTCCGTCCAGTCCTGCCGCCTTGTAGGGCTCGAAGGAGTCTAGGGCCCACTTTATCCTTTCCCTACCGGTGATCTTCCTGGCAATACGCCAGTCACATCCCCTTGGCCTATGTCCAATACTTTCCTCCCTCACCCATTCCCGGTGGTCCGAGAAGTGCTTCCTAAGTAGCTCAGAAAGAGCTTCTTCCGCACCCCCCGCCCAGTCCGCCCCTACTCTTATAGTGTCAGCCAGGTTTCCCTTGGGGTGTTGCAGGACCCTGCACAGTCTGGCCGTATCCCTAAGTTCCGTCCACCCGCTGCAGGCCCTCCTCCACCCCATAGTCCTGGCCTCCTCAATGGCCCTCTTATAGTTCCTGCGCGCTTCCCTAAACCTTTGCATATCCGCCTCCGCCCTAGTTCGTTTAGATCTATTGCGGAGCCTTGTTACGCCCTTACGCAGCTTCCCCAGCGACTTATTCCACCAGGGGGCTCCCTTGGGTTTTGCCTTCCTCCTGAGTTCGCAGTTTTCCTCGTACGAGCTCACGATAATCTCTGTGAGAACCTCGCAGCAGTGCTCGATGTCCTCCACCGACCCATAAGATCTCGGGAAGGCACCTATTCTTGCTCCTAGGCTCTCCCTGTATCCTTGCCAGTTGGTCTTCCCGGGATTTCTCCCATAGATTACCAATGTGCTTTTACCGCCAATGTGGAACACGATTTGATTGTGATCCGACAATGTGACCTTATCCGAAACCCTCCAACCCTCTATTCTTGTCCACAGAGATCTCGATGCCAGAGTGATGTCAATAACCTCCTCTCTTATCGAGTTCTCAAACGTCGGCTTGTTGCCTACATTCATTACATCCAAATTCGTGGACGCCAGAAACCCTAGCAGCCTTTCCCCCCTCGTGTTGATATCGGAACTTCCCCAAGCCGTGAGGTGCGCATTCGCGTCGCACCCCATTACCAGCTCGGTTCCGTTCCTCTCACACTCCCTTATCAAATTCTCTACTTCCATCGGCGGGCATTCCCCCTCGTAGGGGAAATACGCTGCTGCCACGAGTAGGTCTCTCCTGATCCCCCCCTCATCCATATACTTTACTCTAGCCGTGGCCAGATCCCTTGTGCTGTGCTTCGGCACCGTTTCTACCTGTAGTCCCTTCACAATGATACACGCACTCACCGAGTTCATTGTACCACTGATCCGGGTTCCACAGCCATTTAGACCTGCTATCCTGCCCGCGTGAATCCAAGGTTCCTGGATTAGGCAGATACCTGTGTCCACCTCTGCCATGTGCCTGGCTAGAACCGCCGTAGCAGTTTTGCAGTGGTGTAAGTTGATCTGCGCGAACGCAATTTTGGTTGCTGCTACAGAGCCAGCCCCCGTGATCGCGTCCGCGCCCGGTCCCGTCCCCCTACTTACCATCAGGAGGACCCTCCTCTATGGTTCCCGCCCCTTCCCCCGGTGCCATGTCGGTGTCCACCTGCATGGCATCGTCCTTTTCCATGGCCTCCCCCTCCTTCGTCTTCAGGGGGACGACATGGGCCCTACCCGCTCCTAGGAAGGGTCGCCAGTCCAACGCTTTCAGCGCCTCGACCTCATCTTTCGATCCCGGGCAGTAGACCAAGGCCCTAGTCATCTTTGCGAGGTCCCCCATGCCAACTGCCTTGACCTGGAGTCCCTCGCCCTTCCACTTCTCTACCTTCTCCAGAAGCCACGCCTTATCCTCTTTCGCCTGGCAGTTGAGTATCAAAGCGCCCCTCTGCTGCCAATTTTCCCAAAACTTGGGAAAATAGGCATCGTCCGGTGCGTCGGTGATCTCCCCGTCGATGCGGTTGAGGACCCCGTGGGCTTCCCCTTCGCTCAACCCAGCGTCAGGATACAGCGTAGGAACGATAGCCACCTTTAGTTCGGTGGCGACCGCTCTGCTGTACGCCCTCTGCCCAGTGCCCGAGCCCTTCTTTACCTCCCTCGGCGTTGAGCTGTCGGAGTGCGCTCTCCTAGAGGGTGTCAGCGGTGCCACCGCCTCCTCCCTCCTAGCTAACGCCCTCCTCTTTCTCTCCGTACCCGAGGGCTTTTTCCTCTTTGTTTTCTTTCCCTCAGTCAACGGGGTTACACCCGAGACCTCCGGGAATTCCTTACCCGCGGCATCTGGCCTGCTAGCCTCAGCCTGCGGTCCTTCTATAGTTGGGCTAGGGAGCCCTTCGGTTCCAGGCGCTTTTGGAACCATTTCTTTTTTTTTCCTTCCATGCTTTTGTATTATAAAGCGGGTGTATCATGTGTGTGTGGCAGGCAGACCCTTCCTCCCCGACTCCGATACCCCCCTGCTCTTCCCACTGAAGAGCCCCCTCTCCCCCCCCCCCCAGTGGCCCCGGCGGGGCCCCCCGTCCAGCCTGCTGTGGCCCTATCCGGTCACCAGCCGGCAGCAGCAGACCTTACGGGATTTTTCGCCGGCTGAGGGGGCGGCCAGGTCCGATTGGTTAATCCGGCCCGGGCCCCTAAAACTATCCGGCGGCCCAGGAGCGCCATTAACCCAGTTTTCCCGCTGTACCCTCCGGAAAGGAAGGGAGGCCTCCTACTGGAGTGGCACAGAAAGAGGTCGCGGCTTCGGGGAATCCAAGTGATCCTACAGTGTAGTGTCTTGTAGTGTGTGTCCGTGTTCTTGTGCTGTATAGTGTGCCCTACCAAGCACTGCCGCAATTCGCTTGGTAGGGGAGGGCCGGTCCTTACCCCGAACCACCCTCTGTCGGCGGGGGGCTTAGTGCACACGCAGGAGCTTCACCCAGCAGCCCCTGGGCATAGTTCGCGACCACCTGGACCCCGGTGGCCAACCAGTCCCCTCGGCACGACAGCCACACCTTGGGATTAGGGGTTGGATAAAAATATTCATTGCGCCTCCTCCCGAACGCATTGGGGGGTTGTTTTTAGCCTCTGACGGACCCGCATGGCCGTTCTCGAGAACCCCAAGACCCATTCCCAGTCCCAGGGAGAGGCCCGGCCGGAAGAGCCCTTTTTACGGGGATCCCAGACCAGGGAAGCTACTCCCGAACCCGAGAGGCGGTACCCCGCATCAGTCCGGTTTCGCCGCCATGCCTGGGAACCCTACCCCCAGCCCAGGGGGCCGTCGGCCGATGCTCCCGGCCCCGGGTGCATCGCCCCCCCACTCCCCGACCCGGTTCGGGACACCACACTCTCGACACCGAGGCCGGGCCGGCCGCTTGGACCCGCCAGACGAGCCCACACACTGGCCCCGAGGGCACACGTCAAAGTGACAACCCCTAGTGGGGGGAGTCGAGAGGAATCACGGCACAGAAATATTGGGAAGAATTAAAAGACGTCGTCGAAAGAGCGGTGAAAAAGTAAATTATAAAGTATGCATGAAGTAAAGAAAAGTAGGCATGAAGAGGTAGTGGGATAGAAGCTGTGGCACAGTAAAAGGAATGGTTAAGAAATCTTTAAAAAATTGGAAAGAGGGCAAAATTTCAAAGAAACAGAAAAAGAATTCAAGAAGATCGAAGTAGAATAATTCAGAATAATTCAGAATTTTGAAACGGGAGAACAATATTTGGAAATATTTAAAAAACATAGAAAAACATAGATGGCATAAAGATCGGCAGAATAAGAATACCGTCCCTTGCATACACGTATGACATTATAATGATGGCAGATAATAAAGTAGCTTTAATTGACACATTGAAAAGATTCCTGAAAAGAAGGTTTAATTATGAGTGCGGAGAAGACAAAAATAATAGTTTTCAACAAGGGTAAGAGCTAAAAAAATAAAATTGCAACGAGAAGGGAAAGATATCGAAGAGGTTAAAAATATCTAGGATTCATTTTTAATATAGAATGTATTTATAAAAACCAGATTATGGAGTTGAATAATACGGGAGTAATTTCTGCCAAGAAAATACTCCCGTAAACCTGGGGGTCAGGAGAAAGATGCAGTAAAAAAAAATTTACTAATAGACTTATGTTTTTTAATTACCTGGTACGGAGCGTTGTGGAATATAGGGTGGAAATATGAGGATGCGAGAAGAAGAAAGACTTAAAAATAATCCAGATTACATGAAATGAGTGCTAAAGTTCGACTAGTGGATGCCTTCTTACATATTGTACAAGAAAACAGAAAAAAGAAGATTAAATTTGAATTAGAGCACAAGGGCTGTGAAGTTCGAGGAAAAGATTAGAATACTACGTGATAATAGATTAGTCAAAATATGCTAGAATGAACTAAATAAGGGTCAATATGAATGCAAATACGGAGCAGAAAGAGTAAGATATTATAACGAGGGGGGATATAGCTATACCCAAATTTTGAACAAGTTAGAGAAAGACAATTAACTTGAGGGGGATGTACAAAATAGAAAAAGACGTTGCAAATCAAATACTGATTGCGAAAATATATGAGTCGAGATACAACATAAAATATAAAGAATTTATGGACATAGAGTTCGAAATACCTAGAAAGCAAAAGGCGGATAAAAGTATAGTAGTCAAAGCAAAAAGGTGAGAAAATTTTTAAAATACCAGCAAGTATTGGTTGGTGGAAAAAGACAGATTGTGCGGAGAGGAATGGAGGTATTTTGGCTACTGCATTGAAAAATGCAGCCAAACCATGGAATGGACAGAAAATGAATTGAGGTGCAAATATGAAAGACTAAGTAAACTGATACAAGGGAAAGGCGGCAGAGATATGGCGAGAGGAATAGAAAAAATTTACGAACTAATCAAAGCAAAAGTATTGAAAGAATATAATGTAATATAATCAGAATAAGCGAGATAGTAAAACATATAAATAGAGAGGCTGCGGTACAAACGGATGTATGGATATGTAGAATTGTATGTGCTTCGATAAACAATTTGCAACTAATTCTTCAGAAAGTAAGACCATTAGTTGTAAAATATATTTATGTATACTTGCATTAAATGAGTTGAGTGAACATATCATGAGAGAGTTTAGCATGTAAATAGCTATATCCTTTTCTGGGCCAAGAGCCTGAAATAAACTAATAACAAAAATAAATAATAATGTACGTATTTATGCCTGTAGTATTCTATTCAAATTCATGTACGTTTTCATACAGGTATTTCTGTATACTTATATGCAGATAACTCTGCACAATTCTCTACATAATTCTCTTTATACTTCACTACAAAATTTTCTGTACATTTTTTCCATAAGATTATAGCGAAATAAGAAAAAATATTCCTTATAAAATCTGCAGATGTTTAAAATGCTTGTAACTTTTATGATATTGAATCGTGCACAGAGCGAATAATGTGTATGTAAAGATGTGTATGTACAAATATATTTGTGCCATTGTGCATATATGTCTGTGTATATATAAAAGGCATTTTATGTCAAATTAGCCACCTGGTTTGAGCAAAATTGAAGGCAATAAAATAAGATATATGTTTCAAATTTTCTTATAAATCTGTACTTATTGAATATGAGTGTCTATTTTCAGAATTCAAGATCACGGATCCAAAATGGGTGCTAGTAATAGTATCCATTTGGCTTACTGCTTTACCATTTCACATTAACGTTCTGTGAATCGTAATTTCAGACCAATGTTATTATTTTAAATTTTTGAAATTTGCAGAGCAATAATGTTAAAAAGTGAGTCAGATTGATCTAGTTTTAGGAGCTGTATAGATTTCGAAAATCATCGTTCATACTTAAAAATTATAAATTTGGTTTTTCTCAATTTTATCCAAGACAGGTGGCTGACGTATCTGTGCGTGCGTGCGCGTGTGTATGCATGTGTGCATGCGTGAGTACCTGCGTGAGTGCATGCGTGCGTGCGTGCGTGCGTGCGTGCGTGCATGCATATTTGTGTGAAATAATCCTGCAGGACTTTATAAAAATAATAATACTATGGAATAAAAAATTGATGCTCTTCGAGCCAAGTTGTTTATTTAAAAATGCCAAACGTTTCGGGATATTTTTATCCCCTCTTCAGTGGCTGTATAAACGTTAAATTACAAGGTTTTATTACAATAATAATATTAAAAATAAGTGAAATTGAAAATTATAAATATTGAAATAGTTACCTAATTTGCAAAACAACTTTCGTGTTTTTACATTATTAGGAACGGACCAGAAAAAGGATAATCGCATATGGCTCTATAAATGTAAATTTAGAAATTTAAACCAATGTTTACAAAGAACTATTACAAAAATTTTTTAATTATAACTTACGGCCTAGGACTCGAGAATTTTATTAAACAGAACGATTCACCGGTGCCATAAGGTGGTAATGCGGCACCGGTCGAGGCAGGACATCAACTAATGTCTCGACGAAAATCGGGCAATATATATTGCGCAATACATACATTAGATGCTGTACCAATACTTAGCATTGTTATATAAAATATAATGCAAACCACATCAGCGACGGATACCTCGAGCTTCATCCGTGTACCAAGAACGAATAACACACTAGAGGTGGCACGTTAATACTCAAGTAGCAGGGCGGGGGGCCCGCGCCGCATCGTAAGAAACGCTCCTGCCATGACTATATGACTATATAGTATACAGTATGGACGGAGCGTTGCCACGGCAACCGGGTCTCCCCGACCTCCCACTGGGCTGTTCCGCTCCGGCTCGCCAGCCAATCACTATTGAACATGTGTTGGCTGAGTTGAAGAGAGCGCGAAGCGGTATGCCACCTCTCACTGCATGCTAAGATCCTGATACAGTCCGCTCGCCACCGACGCTCCGTCGGTACATAACAAAAAACAACACGGAAATTATAACATCTGATTGAACTTTACATTGATGCAGTTAAACAGAACTTACTTTTAATGCCAAGTTTACTGTCATGAAGTAAAAGTATGCAGTTGGTAAACTCTTCCTTCGCTCCTTTGTTCACTTTACCCGCTGCTCAGCTGAATTAAACAGAGTGGAACCTATTATAGAAGAGCTTCTGCTCAGGAAAAAAAATGAATGAGCCGGCACTGTATCACCCACACGATTACATACATAAATCATCAGCCGATCAGCACTTGCCACGTTTTATGACATCCAATGATACTTTACAATATTTTTAAAGTAGATCTATCCTAACCAAATTAAACTCCGATATCAATATCCAAAGTAAATCTCCTGTAAAGTATTACTAGTTTTATACTATTATTCAATACTTAATTTGACTAAATTAAAGTGAATATAAAAATAAAATTAAATTTTTCATTTTCTCTCAATTTATAGGTGTATTAATCTCCTTAACTTGTTGGTTGTCAATTTATTGAGATTTAAATGTGTTACCGATAAATTGTCATGAGTTCTCTTTTTACTGGATGTAGACGGTTGGGATTTTGGGGGTGGAGTATCTGAGGACTCATCCACACACTTGAATAATTCTTCAGTTATTTTCTTCAGCCTCAGAATTCCTACAGGTTCATACAAGCATTAGTGTTGAGTTTGCAAGGACGGAAGTCAGCTAACCATTAAAGCTAACTAACTACTTTAAAATTAAAAATGTTTTTGATTATATGTTCAAAATTTTGTAACAAAAAATACTGCATGCAAATATAAATACTCTTATTTCATAACATCATAAATATTTCAACTTTTATCTGATACGATATGTATGACTCTCGATTTTATACTTATAATTTTATAATTTGATTATATGTTTCATAGACGAGACGCATTTTTATTAACCTTTCAATCTTCCATCATCGAGCGATAGAGTCAGTTTCAAACAATATATGTTTCATAATTAGATTTAATTTTATAATTAAATATTACGATCTCTTTGATAGACAAATGTCTGCAGCCTTCAAGAATACTATTCTAAATGTAAATGACACATCCTTTAGGAAATCCATACAAATTATTGAGCGTTTCTGTGAATCGGATCGTTTATGATAAATATGAAATAACGAATTTATGATGAATATGAAGTCAACAAAAACTATATGTAGAAATAGCGGTAAAAACACAAATAGGAACTGGATATGCATATTACAGGAATAGTGATTAGAAAGCTATAAACAAAAAAGTATTTTTCTTCTATATTTGTCTACCGCAAATCTGGTGTAAAAGTTAATAAAATATCATCAATAAATAATAATAAATCAATGCTTTCGAATTTGCGTTACATTCTATTAACTCATTTGCTATGAACACGGAGGGTCTTCCATATTTATATAAATTACACAAAAAGTCACAGCTTCCGCTTGTATTAGGATCACAGATCTTATCAGGACATTTAAATCGGATGGTGCAGTGTAGAACGTAATACCGGAGTATTTAAGAGGGGTAGACCGGCGCTATGATTTCCAGGGTTGTGTAAATCAATTAGATTTTACACTGACAGAAACCCTGATTTAAAAGAAGACTGCTATGCTCATGGTTTTCGAGCTGTGGTTTTTCCATGGGCTGGATGGTGAGTATCGGATCAAGGACTTGAACAGTGTTGGGGTTCAAGAGAGCCAACATGGGTAACTTTTGCTACTCATCGGCAATTTCAGACTGTCTAAGCGAGATTGGTCTGGTACAGCTAGCTTCACGCAATACAAACTTGTCTAAGTGATGCTTGCGCACCACGTTCCGCTTATTTCTGTTTTTCAGCGCGTTAAATTTAAATTCAAATGAATATAACCATGTAAATAGCACAGGCAATATACAATTTTTTATATGGTAAATATTATAAATATATTTGAATAAAATAATATATTAGTAGAATAAGTGAGATAAAGAACCCGTAATACTATAATTACAATGAAAAGTAAGTAAATTTAATTATTTTTATACTCTAATTTTGAACACTAATTTTCTCAAAAAATTATAATTTTTAAAACCGTTAGCGACTCACTAATATATTCATACGCACTTTATAATACTATTTTTATAATAATAAAAATAAAAATGAATAATTTAAATATAATATTTTTATAATCGAATATTAATATTATATATAATAAAGAGATGTGGTTTAGTTATAATAACAATTATTATAAACATAGTATTATAAAGTGAGTATAAATATATTAGTGAGTCGCAAAGGACTTTAAAAATTATAATTTTTGAAAAAATTAGTGCTCAAAATTACAGTATAAAAATAATTAAATTTACTTACTATTCATTGCAATCATAGTACCAAATTGTGACATGTGAAAAGGTGGATAGGCTGTGAAAAGATACTGTCGGTAGAATTGTCGGAATAACTGCGATTGCCGCCACGTCCTGCGCATTCCAGCTGACGTTTAATGACTGATCACTCTTACGCCGTATTTAGTGTGGGAGGTTAGGTCACCGTACTTCCGGTAAATAGAGCGTTCCGTGACGGGTCACAAACATGCGCAAAGCATAGCACTAATTCGATATTATTCAAAGTTCAATAGTATCCGAGTGTACATATAGGAATGATGTTCTTACATGACATTATCACATGAAAAATGTGCCCATAATATATTACAGGATTGTTTCGCATTATGAAAACTTTTTCGATTATTTATGGAAGCAACGAGCGGATGTACAATCTACTCTACTTAGTAATTCAGTAAATTTCTATCCTTATTTCATGAAAAATCTATGTCCAAGACGATCATTTGCAATTAAATATAAGATTTAATTCATACAAAAAATCGATCCCACATTTAAAAAAAACAGTATCAAATTCTAGCATTTAGAACGCAATTTTTTTTATGGAAAAACTTGCCGTCCCGTCCTATAATAGATACCGAGTGGTACTATCTTAAAATTGTGCATGGTTATCCAAAGTAATTTGTTGTTAACAAAACACGGTTAGAAAATCTCGTATCGGATTTTTCATTCTATATGTATTTACTACTATTCTTAACCAATTTTTGAAGAATTCAATCTTCATCTTGTAATCATTGTAAACAAAATTTTTGGTTATTTGTATTTGTATGTATGTTTCACAAAAGTATGTTATTATTATCGAATGGTTACAAGATGTTCAATAAAAATAATTATTATTACGTATTACAAAAATGTTATAAAATAAATTTCTATGATTAAAGTTCGGAAATCAATCAAGCTAAAAAATATTAAATTAACATTTATGTTTATATTTTAGTTTTATATGCATACTTAATAAAAAAAATAGAACTACAATTTTTATTTGAGGCTATCGTTCTCACAGTTTAACATAATATTATATTATACATAAATATTATATATAAACATATATTATAAGTATATTAAAAATTTTATGAGATTGTTGATTACACTGACATTTAGTAGTTCATCGATTATCTATGATAGGACGGGACGGCAAGTTTTTCCATAAAAAAAATTGCGTTCTACATGCTAGAATTTGTTACTGTTTTTTTTAAATGTGGGATCGATTTTTTGTATGAATTAAATCTTATATTTAATTGCAAATGATCGTCTTGGACATAGATTTTTCATGAAATAAGGATAGAAATTTACTGAATTACTAAGTAGAGTAGATTGTACATCCGCTCGTTGCTTCCATAAATAATCGAAAAAGTTTTCATAATGCGAAACAATCCTGTAATATATTATGGGCACATTTTCATGTGATAATGTAAGAACATCATTCCTATATGTACACTCGGATACTATTGAACTTAGAATAATATCGAATTAGTGCTATGCTTTGCGCATGTTTGTGACCGGTCACGGAACGCTCTATTTACCGGAAGTACGGTGACCTAACCTCCCACACTAAATACGGCGTAAGAGTGATCAGTCATTAAACGTCAGCTGGAATGCGCAGGACGTGGCGGCAATCGCAGTTATTCCGACAATTCTACCGACAGTATCTTTTCACAGGCTATCCACCTTTTCACATGTCACAATTTGGTCGAGTGTTTATAATGATGAATACATATCTCCTTCATCCTTCTCCGATTTAAACAATTATTTATTTATATCAACTCAATTGCTTCTTATAACAGAAACTTGCCAATTTCTTTATTGATATCATAACTTTCTTTTGCTATATTAAAATTGAAATTTATGTAAAATCGAAGGTATAGAGAAGAAACACTAAAGAAATGGTAGTCTGTCCAACAGATCCTTCAAGCAAAGATGTTTACGCATTCATATTGATATAGATAGATGAAAATTTCAAGTTATTCAGCTTCATGTATAAGCATCATGTTATTTCAGTGTCTGTGATTCACTCATTTACGAGGTAAAAGAAGACACATATATTAACATAATTATTTGTTGAACTAATTAGAAATACCTTTTTAATCATTGCATTATAATCACATTTCTTATCAACCTTTACTAAGGGAAAAGTAATAAACGTACACAATAAACCTGCTAGAATCAAGGGGCGCGGTAGTGCCACGATGGCAAGTATAAGGTACTTTAGTACGTACGCCGGCATCGGGCGCTAGCCAGACCCTATTATACTTTGAACTTGCCCTGTTGGAACCTTGAAGTACGGTTTTCTTCGTATTAACAGCTTCGTTTCTTACGTACGAGCACTTGAATGAAAGCTTGCGATGAAAGTAATAATATCACATCAGGGCCATATTTTGTGAAATTGCTTCTATCGAATGATATTGTAAAGTGAAAGTTCGGACTCCTCAATTCTCCTCACGGGAGAACAATTATTCGACGGATATCCGGTGACGTAGTATCTACGTCATTCTGGACTATATAGATATACTTTAGTATACGTTGTTTTTCCGCAGACGACAGAGGATGTTTTCATACGCAGTGTTATTTTTTATCAACGTAAATTTTCTTTTGCTGTTTCTGTATATATATATTGCTAAATAGTGTTAAATAATAACATAAATACAGATTTTAAAAAAGTTCCAAATATAAATAATACTTATACATGTTGTATATTAGTTATTGTGCAGTCGATGTTTTTATGAAAAAGTCTTATATAAAGGAATCAATGTGGATAATTTAGTGATATAATTTAGTTCATTTTTACACATCATAAAGCAGTGTCATATGGCATAAATTTAACCTAAATATATTTTTTTACATAGTGTCAAATAATTCAGTCGATTTTGTGTGTACATAATCATAAACATGATTTTCTTCACAATATAGAATTAGATAAGTATTCAGTTTTAATATTGATCAGTATATAATATATGAGTAAAGTTTTTGTGAACTGATTCTTTGTTTAAATGTTTTTTTTTATTTTTCAGATATTTCCTATTTTTAATTGGGAGGTTATATGATATGCCTGTGATAAAACAGTTTCGAGAAACTCAGCATTTAGTATTATTTGTTATGATGTTATGATCTGTAATATTTAAGATATAATTGTAAGATTCCTCCGTCACCTTGTAAAGGATCATCAACTTCTTGTGTGAGTTATACGTTCTTTTTCTATCCAGATCAAATGTACCATATCGGATAGAAATGTAATATTTAAAGAATTGGAAGATAGAATGTATCAGATTATATCAGAAAATAACTTTTATGTGATGAGACAAGCTAGTAAAGTGTTGAGAATTTCAGTCTTCCATGCAAGAAAGTTTCTATAATTGTCGAAGGCTTATGAATAATTATAAAATTTACCTAACGTCTCCTGAGAGGTAGACTCTCAGGCTGTATAGTGAAAGGGATTCTTATGATAAGTATACAATACATGAAAGATTCACGAACTGATTCTTTGTTAAAATATATCCTTTTATTTTTCAGGTTTTTTTACTATAAGATTATATAAAGAAATAACTATTCTGTGATGTGACAGCTAGTAAAGTGTTAAGAATTCATCCTTCAAGAAAGTTTCTACGTTGTTGAACTGAATATGTAACTTTGTCTATCGTCTCCTGGGTTCATCTTTCATGCAAAGTTTCTACATTATTGAAGTGGATATGTAACTTTTTCTATCGTCTCCAGGGTTCACCTTTCAAGCAAGTTTCTACATTCTTGAAGTGGATATGTAATTTTTCCTATCGTCTCTTGGGAGGTAGACTCTCAGGCTATTCGTCGAAAGGGATCCTGATGAGAAGCTAGTGAAAGTGTTGTATTTTCATCGTCCAAGAATCAAAGAAAATTTATACAGAATTTCCAGTTTATATAATTTTCTTGTGATGTGACAAGTTGGTTAAGTGTTAGGATTATATTCAATCTTCCACGCAAGAAAGTTTCTACAATTGTGGAAGTGCTTATGAACAATTATTAAATTTTCCTATCGTCTCCTGGGAGATAGACTCTCAGGCTATACGTCGAAAGGGATCCTTACAAATAGCTAGTGTGTTTTATTTTCTTGGTTCAAGAATCGAAGAAAGTTTCAACATAGAGAATATTCAGTATAAGGAAAAAATTGACTTGTATTGTGAGAAGCTAGTGAGAATATGTATCGCTCATGCATGAAAGTTTCTAAGTTGTTTAAGTGTATATGAATAATTCATAACTTTTCCTATCGTCTCCTGGGAGGTAGACTCTCGGGCTGTATGTCGAAAGGGATCCTGATGAGAAACTAGTGAAAGTGTTTTATTTTGTTGGATTTTAGAGATTATTCAGTTTATATAATAGAGAATATTCTTGCTTGATGCAACAGTAATGTTTTATACAATCTTGTGACGTGACAAGCTAGTGAAAGTGTTGTATTTTCATTGTTTATGTATCAAAAAAGATTATACTCAATTTTTATTGGGAGGTTACGCAACTGTCAAGTTATAAAGGGAAGGAATTCCTGTGAGAAGCTAGTGATGTGAAAAATGTTTATTCAAGATTTATAATTATTATATAAGTTCAGAAGACAAGTGGTTTAAAAGTTTTTCCCAATTTTGAGAGAGCAGGTACACTAAGTTTCCAGACGTAACGAGACTTTTCCCAAGAGAAAAGCATGTTTTATTTTATATAAGGTAACGAGAACTTATGAGTTGTCAAGCCAGTCACTCAGAGGAATAGGATAAGAATTTCCAAGTTGATAGGGCCCTGTAAAAATTGAATTTTTTAATTTTGAAATTTCTAATCTATGATTATCTTAATAGTACTCAACTGTATCATCTTAAAAGTTCTTCTACTATCCCTCTAAGCTGTGGGCTTAACAACTACTTGTATGGTCTATTTGCTTTTTAGAAAGCAGAACATGCGTTTCCCTTGGAAAAAGAGATGCTCAACCCAGATTCTGGAAACAGACTGTATTTTGAGCACTCTGAAAATTGAAAATAACTAAGTTTTCATTAAACATACCAATCAAAGGGATATCATGAGAAATTTCAAGTTTATCGTATCGACCAATTTCGAAATAATTATCATATAAGGCATTCAAAATTGAACAGCTCAAAATTGGTTTAGACAATTAACTTGAAATTTCATATGCTATCTCTCTGATTGACTTGCTTAATGAAAAATTAGTTATTTTTAATTTTCAGAGTGCCCGGAGTACAGGCAGTTTCCAGAATGTGGGTTGAGCATCTCTTTTCCCAATCGAAATGTATGTTTTGCTTTATAAAAGGTAAAAAGATCATTCAAGTTTTCAAGCCCACTGCTTAGAAGTATAAAAATTTTGACAATGGTATAGTTGAGCAGCATTGAGATAGCCAGAGACTAGAAATTTCAAAATTCAATAATTCAAAACTGCTGAGTCGTTTCAACTTGAAAATTTTTATATTATCCCTCTAAGTGACTGGCTTCACAACTTATAAGTTCTCGTTACCTTATACAAAACAAAATATGCTTTTCCCTTGGGAAAAGGCTCGTTACATCCATGATCTAGAAAATGAGTATACTTTGTACTCCTTTCAACTTGAGAAAAATTTATGTTCTATCTAGAAATCCATCGCAAGGATAGCATGCGAATGTTTAAGTTTATCACATAGACCAATGTCAAAATAATTATCATTTATGGCATTCAAAATGGAACAAAATTGGTCTAGACGATTAACTTGAAATTTCTTATGCTATCTCTCTGATTGATTTGCTTAACGAAAAATTAGTTATTCTCAATTTTGAGAGAGCAACATGTACTCTCAGTTTCCAAATCTTGGATGTAACGAATCTTTTCCCAAGGGAAATGCATGTTTTGCTTTGTAAAAGGTAATGAAAACTTAAACTTATGAGTTATAAAGCCTGTCACTTAGAGGGATAGTATGAGAATTTTCAAGTTGATACGGCTTAGCAAAATTTGAATTTTTTAATTTTGAAATTTCTCATCTCCGATTATCTTAATACTGCTCATCTATACTGTCTTCAAAATTTTTATACAATCTCTCTAAGCTGTGGGCTAAACCACTTGTATGGTCTTTTTACCTTTTAGAAATCAGAACATGTATTTCCATTGAGAAAAGGGACCTCAACCCATATTCTGGAAACTGCCTGTACTTCGGGCATTCTGAAAATTGAAAATAACTATGTTTTCATTAAACGTACTAATTAGAGGGAAATCATGAGAAATTTTAAGTTTATCGTATCAACCAAAAATTTATTTTTCATTAAATGATCTTTATTTTTTCATACTATCTATATCAAGTAAATTATTATGTTAAATATAATAAATTTTTGTGTCAATTTTGTGGATTAGGCCTACAGGGGATACCACAACTTTATTGACACTATTTTTTACAAGTTTTCATAAAGTTTAAATTCGATTCCAATTTTCTAAAGATTTACCGAATTAGGTCGTTTGCATTAAAAATGATAATACATATATCATAAGGAATCATAGGGATATTGGAAACTAACTTCTTTTTTTTCTAAATATTATTCATAATACTATAATATAGATAAAACAATTGTGAAGGTTACGATGTGAACTTGTATAAATATTTAAATGCTATATCACTCATATTCTGCTTGTCGATAGTATACGTAACGTACAAATGCTTTCAAACAAGCAGTTATCAGTTAAATAATTAGCAATAATTTTATACGTACAGATTTCTTTGATGTACATCTGCGAGACAAATAATTATGGAACTTAGCATAAAATTTAGTGTCAATAAAGGAAAAAAACCGCGCTATACTATTTACCTCGAGGGTGGTGTGGAAAAGACAGATTTCTTTGTGAATAATAATGATCTAAAAAATCTATTTGCTCTACAAATTGTGTCTAAAAAATAATTATTATTACAATAATCCATGAGCATATGTACATTTATATTTTAAATTTATTACTTATTTAGTTAATGTTAACTATTCTTTGTAATTTACATATTATACACCTTTTAAAAGTAGTGAAATCTGCCCCCCCCCCAAACAAACCTCTTCAAGGTAAAAGGCTGGCAAGTATAAGTAATAATAAAGGTCGTTTCTTCCTATATAAATTAAAAATTAATTTTACAACTCTTGATAATCTTAATGTAACAAAAATTTGAACTCTTGATAACACTTATGCAGATAAAACCAAACTCTCATTAACACTCATACTGAAAAAATAAAAAATTCTAAGAGCTTACTCTAAAATTAAACTTTATTTTTCAAACTTCGACAACTCTTATGTAGCCAAAATTGTATGTACTTTATGCTATACAGTTATTAAATTAAGTAAATTAAAGATCTTGATAACACTTATTTAGACAAAATACTAGCAGCTTCACTGCATACTGTTAAGAGGTGTTGATAATAGTCATCAGATCAACAAATAATATATCTTCTTTCCCCTTGTGAATAAGTGATCGAAACACAAACACTGGAAGAATATATGATGCTTATAGATCAAGTTGGAAGACAAATAATTATGTTAGGACGCATGTCTTCTTTTACCTCGTAAATGAGTTAATCACCAGCACTAAAATCATGATGCTTATACATTAAGCTAAATAATTCGAAACTCTCATGTATTAAAATATGAACGTGTAAAACCATCTTCGCATTATCGTCTCCTTCGATTTTATCTATACCTTCGATTTTACAAAAATTCCCATTTTAATTTTAAGAAAAGAAAGTTATGATATCAATAAATAAATTGGCAAGTTTGTTGTTATAAAAAGTAATCGTTTCGAAATAAATAAATAACCGTTTAAATTGAGGAAGGATTATAAATATGTATGTATTCATATAAACACTCGACCAAAGCATGTGAAAGGTAGATAGCCTGAACGGCAAATAGGGCGTTGCGTGCCCGGCCCCAAACATTCGCATAACGTGGAGCCATTTCGGGATTATTCAAAGTTTCAATTGTTACCGATTGTACATGTGACAAAATCGTATGATGTTCTTATATGATATATTATCGCACGATAAATGTGCTCATAACGTGTCGTAATTACATGTGTTTGTCCATATTTATCATGTAATATAACAGAATTGTCACGCATCATGAAAAATCATAATTTTTAAACTAATTAATGTCTATTATTTCCTTTTCCTGTTGTTATTTATGGAAGCAACAAGCGAATGTACAATCTACTCTAGTTATTAATTCGGAAAATAAGTTACTATCTCCTTATTTCATTAACTCTATAGCATATGTCCAGGACGATCATTGACAATGAAATATGAGATTTAAATATTCTGTTCATATAAAAAATCGATCCCAGATTTTTTTTAATAAAACAGGAACAAATTCTAGCATGTAGAACGCAATTTTTTTATGGAAAAACTTGCCGTCCCGTCCTATCATAGACAATGATGGATATCGTCATCAAATTATATCTCTCTCAAATAACTGATACTTAATTTAGAATGTGTTTTCTACAATTTTTCATCAATATTTGAAGAATCGAAACATAATTTTCTGATAGTTCCAACGTCAAATTTTCATTATTTGTATGTATATTTCACAAAATTAAGTTACAATTTTCAAAATATAACAGGAAGTTGATAAAAAATAATTTAAACTATTATAGTGTATTAAAAAATGGTATAAAGTCCATTACTATTAGTGAAGTTGAGATATAAATCAAGCTAAAAAATAATAAATTAATATTTATGCTGCTTATAGATTAATTTTAAATTTAAATGTATACTTAACAAAAAAATAGAATTCCTGCTATCATTTGAGGCCATTGTTTTCACAGTTTAACATAAATATTTTGTGTAGTAGCGATTATAGGATAATAGGAAAATAAGTTAGTTATATTCAATATTTTGTGATCTAGTTGATTACACTGACATTTGGTAATTCATCGATTATCTATGATAGGACGGGACGGCAAGTTTTTCCATAAAAAAATTGCGTTCTACATGCTAGAATTTGTTCCTGTTTTATTAAAAAAAATCTGGGATCGATTATTTATATGAACAGAATATTTAAATCTCATTTTTCATTGTCAATGATCCTCCTGGACATATGCTATAGATTTAATGAAATAAGGAGATAGTAACTTATTTTCCGAATTAATAACTAGAGTAGATTGTACATTCGCTTGTTGCTTCCATAAATAACAACAGGAAAAGGAAATAATAGACATTAATTAGTTTAAAAATTATGATTTTTCATGATGCGTGACAATTCTGTTATATTACATGATAAATATGGACAAATACATGATATTACGACACGTTATGAGCACATTTATCGTGCGATAATATATCATATAAGAACATCATACGATTTTGTCACATGTACAATCGGTAACAATTGAAACTTTGAATAATCCCGAAATGGCTCCACGTTATGCGAATGTTTGGGGCCGGGCACGCAACGCCCTATTTGCCGTTCAGGCTATCTACCTTTCACATGCTTTGGTCGAGTGTTTATATGAATACATACATATTTATAATCCTTCCTCAATTTAAACGGTTATTTATTTATTTCGAAACGATTACTTTTTATAACAACAAACTTGCCAATTTATTTATTGATATCATAACTTTCTTTTCTTAAAATTAAAATGGGAATTTTTGTAAAATCGAAGGTATAGATAAAATCGAAGGAGACGATAATGCGAAGATGGTTTTACACGTTCATATTTTAATACATGAGAGTTTCGGATTATTTAGCTTAATGTATAAGCATCATGATTTTAGTGCTGGTGATTAACTCATTTACGAGGTAAAAGAAGACATGCGTCCTAACATAATTATTTGTCTTCCAACTTGATCTATAAGCATCATATATTCTTCCAGTGTTTGTGTTTCGATCACTTATTCACAAGGGGAAAGAAGATATATTATTTGTTGATCTGATGACTATTATCAACACCTCTTAACAGTATGCAGTGAAGCTGCTAGTATTTTGTCTAAATAAGTGTTATCAAGATCTTTAATTTACTTAATTTAATAACTGTATAGCATAAAGTACATACAATTTCGGCTACATAAGAGTTGTCGAAGTTTGAAAAATAAAGTTTAATTTTAGAGTAAGCACTTAGAATTTTTTATTTTTTCAGTATGAGTGTTAATGAGAGTTTGGTTTTATCTGCATAAGTGTTATCAAGAGTTCAAATTTTTGTTACATTAAGATTATCAAGAGTTGTAAAATTAATTTTTAATTTATATAGGAAGAAACGACCTTATACTTGCCAGCCTTTTACCTTGAAAATATTATTTACATTATTATTGAAAGTTTGACTTTAATTTACATAATGAAAATAGACTTTTAGAATAAGCACTCTGAATTTTCACCACATAAGGGAAATCGAGAGTTTAAAAATTAACTTTGATTAATATAATAAAATAACTGTATAGATAGAGAAAACACTTAGAATTTTTGTGACATTGAGATATCAAGAGTTGCAAAATTAATCTTCAAGTTTTACATGAAGAAACGACTTTATACTTGCCAGCCTTTTACCTTGAGAAGGTTTTTTTTGGGGGGGGGGGAGATTTCACTACTTTTAAAAAGTATGTAATACCTAAATTACAAAGAACAGTTAACATCAACTGAATAAGTTATAAATTTAAAAATTAATGTGTATATGCTCACTGAAGTTGGCCGCGGCAGTGGTACTAGTATTTGTCACTAGCGCCCTAGTTTTAAAAGTGTGTGCGCGTGCTCAGTCTGTGGCGTCGGTTAGTCGCTCTGTAGTCCTGGGGTTATCGACGTTACGTCTGCTATACCGTCAGTGTTTAACCTCTCGCGTGATTAACTTTGTCGCTGCTAAAGTATTTTAAAATTGTTGCTACGGGATCGAAACTCGTACTCAGGAGCAACTATGGATGGTCAGCTACTCCGAGGAGTGATTTCTTTTGGGACTTGTACACTGTGGTGATGGGAAACTTGTGCTTTCCCTTGGTCGATCATTGCTGTTTGCAATCAGATAATTTATTTTTTTTTATTTAAATTATTGAGACTTTTTGTTGATTTAAAGCACCGGTGCTTTGTTAAAAGAATTTTGTCTTTTTGTTTTCAGGTCACTTGGTCAATGCTGCTTCGAAATTTGTGTATTACGTCTTAAGAAGATTTTGACGTCTCCCCTGGAATGGCATGCCAAAGCTAGTGCACAAGTTTTCGCTAAAGTTTTTTGTAGTGAGAAGTATAACAGTGTTGTAGAGTGTTTTAATAAACATATTTAATTAATTTACATGACTTGACTAGTGCTTTTGACTTTTTGTAGTTTTTAAATTATGTATATGTGTGAATAAGTGTAAATCACTATGGTGCTTTTTAATAACTATTGTGTGAATTTGTGGATCTCAAGTGTGATTTGTCGAGAACAAGCAAAAAATGGTATAGTTATTTTCACTTTTTTTCCTACACATAATAATTTAATAATAATTCACATGATAATATAATTCACATAATATAATGTTAAAGTGTTTTGTGTTGTTTGGCTCTGTTTCCCTGGATTTGAATGGACTTATTGGTGTATGTTTATGTCAGACCTATCTGATTGAGTTCGTCTTTTGGAGCAAAGGCCGTCTCTTTCAGATTGCTCTTCCTGGGTTCGACTAAGTTTTGATGTGTAAATAGTGGGTCTCAATTATTGTGCACATTGAATTTAGTTTGTGTGTTGGCTTAATTATTTGTTTTATTGCCTATGGAATTGATAATGACTTTTGCCGACCAAGTTTTGTTTGTGCATGAATAGAGGAATACTTATGAACTCAGTGCTTCTTGCAAGTGCGTTTCTTTAATTTTTTTAAATTATAGTTTGAAAGTTTTATTTCTGGGTCCAATATGGGATATTAATAATGCTTTTGGGGTGCCTGTCTATTAAGTTAACTATTTGCTTGTTTTGTTATTTGACAGACTCCTATGCTAAACTACTCTGTGGTACGTTAAACTATTTATATTGAGTTTGGGGTATGTGAAAAAGGCGTTGGAAGTGCAAACTGTGAATCTTTCAACGTCTTTTTTCTTGGTACACTGTGTTGAATTACGTTCAATGTTTTCTATTATTATTTACACTCTGTATTATAGCTGACAACCTAATTTACTTTCATCTTTAAACATTTATTCATCACAGCCATAAAATTTATATATACTGAATTTACTGCTAAACCATAATATCAAAGAAAGTATAAAATATATATATAATATCAATTTCCATTTGGTCCCATTAAAAATGGAATAAATATCTGCAAAAAATACATGTTTACAAAGACCAGAGCTTATATATAATAACTACTGTATTAAGGTACTAAAAAATGTATGTAAAATATCCATAGATTTTAATCACTACTATAATAATGACTACATATAGAAATGAGAGCGAAGAATATAATTGAAATAAGTAAGCTACATTTTGAATATTTCGGTCTTCGCCTGATTTAAAATCTGTTATAGCTATAAAAGCTTGTTTTAACATGCTAAAACAATACAATTGAGTTTATCTAAGAACTTATAGTTTTGATTTTTATAGTTATGCACCTGACAATTTAGACCCTAAAGCCATGAAATCGATGGAGTAAGTATATAATATACACATGCTGATTATTGTATAAAACATTACTGTTGCATCAAGCAAGAATATTCTCTATTATATAAACTGAATAATCTCTAAAATCCAACAAAATAAAACACTTTCACTAGCTATTCATAAGAATCCCTTTCGACGAACAGCCTGAGAGTCTACCTCCCAGGAGACGATAGGAAAAGTTATGAATTATTCATATACACTTGAACAACTTAGAAACTTTCATGCATGAGCGATGCATATTCTTGACACTTCACTAGCTTCTCACATTACAAGAAAATTTTTTCCTTATACTGAATATTCTCTATGTTGAAACTTTCTTCGATTCTTGAACCAAGAAAATAAAATACACTAGCTATTTGTAAGGCTCCCTTTCGACATATAGCCTGAGAATCTATCTCCCAGGAGACGATAGGAAAATTTAATAATTGTTCATAAGCACTTCCACAATTGTAGAAACTTTCTTGCGTGGAAGATTGAATATAATAATAAAAAACTTACACTTCTGCTAGACAAGTATAAACTGAAGAAAATATACTTTTTTCACAATGCTGCAGATCTCAATATCAGACCTTCTTCAATAAAAATTCTCTTGTCACAATTACTTCATTTATATATAAACTGACAGCTTCATAACCTCATAATCTGAAAAATAACAGAGAATATTTAAACAAAGAATCAGTTCACAAATTCTTTATTTATATTGAATATCTATAAAAAATAAAACTAAATACTTATCTAATTATATAAACTATTAGTTGATGATTGCTTCTGATTGCATAGAAAATCGACTTTGCTAAACACTTTTGCAACTTTTGCAACATACAATTGAAGGAGGCTGAATCCCTACCAGCAAAACCTGAAGAATTTAGCTGAATTCATAAATTTTATGTCCAGGTCCAATGTAGAAGAGACACGCTCGGACCTGGCCAAGCAAAGAACACAAGAAGTGTTTCACGGAGAAGATGCTCCAGAAGGAGAGGATCCTCCACAAGGAGTGAATCCACACAATTAATGTATAATTTTTAAAAAATATACAGTATAAAATCTAAAAACTTGTGTATATTATTTATACTTACAAGATACTTGCGCTTATGACAGCTATTCTTCTAGAAGTCCAAAGAACTTGATAATTTGTAATGACCAGATGGACTGCAAATTTTGTAGAAACTTTCTCTGATACTTCAGCGATGAAAATACAACACTTTCACTAGCTTGTCACACGGATTCCTTTCAATATACGTATACAGCCTGAGAGTTGTAACCTCTCACGAAACAACAGAAAAAATTTAATAATATTGAATAGCTATGTCAACAACCGTAGAAACTTTCGTAGACACATTCTTAACACTACACTATCTTGTCACATCACAAGAAAATTCTTTTCTATAATCTCTTATGTATTTCCTATTAATAATGATCAAATCTTGTGGCGCAGGTAGCATAATCTTTGAATCAAAATAAGAACACGCTTACTCTGTACCAGTTATCATTCTAAACTTAATAATGAATTATCCTTTAATAAAATACTTTTCACTTCACCATCTTGTCACAGGAATTCCTTTAGTATATAACCCTACAGTTGCGTAACCTCCCAATAGAAATAGGAAAACATTGACTGTAAATTCTGTAAAAACTTTCTTCGATACTTAAACAATGAAAATACAGCACTTTCACTAGTTTGTCACATGGAAAAACAGAAACTTTCTTGCATGAAAAATCATTAAATACTTTACACTTCACTAGCTCGTCACATTACGAGAAAATTTTTTCCTTGTATCCTGATAGTTGTATGCCTTCCAATCTAATAAAACCTGAAAAATAAAAGAGAACATTATAACAAAGAATCAGTTCACAAATCCTTTATTTGTATTGTATATTTATATAAATCAAAATAAAACTAAATACTTATCTAATTATGAACTATTTGTTTATGATTGCTTTTCGATTGTGTATAAAAGAATTTAACACTGTTTTAAAATATATATTTAGGTTAAATTTATATTATATTTAACACTGATTTATAATTATTAACAAACGCGCCCCTTGATAAAATTGCTTGCTTATCTATCTATACCTTAGCACTGTGTTATTGTAATCGTCGTCTGCACCACATATCTGTACACAAGTATATATCTACTAGGGGATCATTTTTTTGTGGTATATGAACTTTAAATGTATTATGTGTAGTAGGTTAATATATATTAATTTATTAATATTATTCTTTAAATAATTATTTTGTACAAATTAAATATATTAAATATATTTTTATTAAATTGATGGTTATTAAATAAAACTGATAATTTAAGAAATTTTATTGTATCAGACGTTGCAAGTATAGAAGCACTGCTCATATGCTCAACGACACAATAATCACTCTACAGTTCTTATATCACTAAAAACTTTGTATTAACTCTATTTATTTTTCAAAAATTCGATTAAAATAAAACTAAAATTTTTTTTCTTTACTCTATATTCTCTTTGATTCTCTCTTTAAGTATTTTGATAATTCAATTTTTCACATTATCTAAAATTTAACTGAAGGAAAAAACATTCTCACAAATTCTTTAAAATATTATAAATTAATTAATACTATAAATTAATTTGTCTCTGCTCTTTAATTTCTCGATTCTCTGCTCTTTTAAATACTTGTCTTTCTTGAGTTGAATTATGAAAATTATTCAGGTTTCAAATTAATACAAATTTTACTTAAAAACATTTTCTTTGAAATGCTTTAAAATCTTTATTCTACTCAATAATTCAACTTTAAACAAGCTCGTATAAGGCTCTTTTTCGTCTATAGGAAAGGTAATAGCCATTAACAATCTCTATATTATTCAATTGCCCAACTTTAAGAAAAATATTTCCTCTCAATAAATATCTTAAATATTATTTAAATTAATTTGTCTCTCTGTTCTTTAATTTCTCGATTCTTTTTGCGGAAAAACAGTGAAGCGAACCGACTTTCCTCTGACACAGTTCACGCGGTGACACTACCTTTGATCTCTACAATTCTTATATCACTTAAAACTTTGTATTAACTCTTTATTTATTTTTGAAAAATTCGATTAAAATAAAACTAAAATTTTTTTTCTTTACTCTGTATTCTCTTTTATTCTCTCTTTAAGTATTTTGATAATTCAATTATTCACAGCTTTTACATTATTTAAAATTTCACTGAAGAAAAAAAATTTCTCACAATGATATGTTGAGGTCAGCTATGGCAGATCTTCAAACAAGCGCAACTTCGTTTGTCCATTGGAAATGATAACGTCGTTAATTGTCAGTTCCAGGCTTTAATGAAAAACGTAATTGTAACCCTTGAGGTGAATCGAGATCTTGTTTTTTTAGTTCTTGACCCCAGAGCGTCTATTACCAAAATTAACAATATTAGCATTAAAAGATGCAAAGGAAAATAAATTATTAAACCAACGAATATGTTGGAAAAATTGTGAAGATAGACAATGTTCTAAATTAAAAAGCTGTTGTAATTCATTTGGAACACCATCATTATTTTGTAAAATAACATTTCTGGATAGTTTTCTGGAATATTCAAGTGGTTTTGACTATTGACATTCAAATCTTGCAATTTTACAGGAGTCCTTATATCGCTTTGATTGTCATGACAGGTTTTCTTATGATTATATGATCGCAAGATTAACAATTTCATTAATGCGTAGATTACATGTAATAGGAAAGTCTTTTCTGTGATAAGAACGATCATGATTAATTATTTCGTTTAGATACATAAATTAGAAGCAACACTAAGTTGACTACGTCTTTCTAACTTTTCCTTTTTTTTGCATAAAACGTATGATTAGCCATTCTTTTCCTTTGAAGTTTAATTTTTTTTGCTTCTATTATCTCATCCTCTGTTTTATTCTTTTTTTTGAGGCATGAGGCTCAAAAACTTCTACAGACACTTTCTCTCTCACTTTTGAAAAATACATTTCAAATAATAACGTAACATGTCATTAACGTGTCATTAACAACCCCTCCTATGCCAATCTTATGGACAAAATTAATCACAACTGTAGTATTTTCCAAATAAATTATGTTTTCTTGTACCTTAAATAACAAAAAGCCACCATCGGTTACCCTCAAATCGGTCTTTTTTATGTGGTCCATTTTTTAAGATAAAAAACACCACTTTTGGAAGAATGACCGATATATATTGTATAACGTTTTCCCTTTTTGTTTACAAAAATATTACAATTTGACCTTCTTATAAAAATTTAGAACTGTATAAGATTTTAAAATATGATTACACCTTTAGACATTATACCTCAGAACAAATTTTAAAATGATTGCAATTTTACCTACTATATCGCAGTAATTTAGTTTCGCCTTTAAAATATACGCCTAAAAAAATCCACCTGTAAGCGCGCGTTCGTTTTGTGGAATATGTAATTCAAGTACTATATGTGTATATAATATATATTGTATTCGTGTAATTATTTGCAATGTAAGTTAATGAATATTGATTCAATAATGTATAGTTATTTTGTACAAATAAAAGATACTAAATATATTTTTATTAAATTGATAATTATGAAATAAAACTGATAATTCAAGAAATTTGACTGTATCAGACGTTGCAAGTATAGAAGCACTGCGCAAAAAAATTAAAGTAAAATTTTTTTCTTTACTCTGTATTTTCTTCATTTTATTCTCTCTTTAATAAGTATTTTGATAATTCAATTATTAACAACTTTTATATTATCTAAAATTTAAAATACTTCTTGCATAAATTTTTTCTCTGTAAATTATATGACTAATATTGAAATATACAAATTTTGTCCAGGTATATAGCAGAATAAATTGATTTGTATCTGTGTTGTTTAATTTATCGATTTTCTGCTCTTTTAAATACTTATAGAACATCTGCTTTTTGAGTTTAATTATGAAAATTATTCACGTTTTTAATTAATACAAATTTTACTTCAAAAAATATTCTTTGAAATGCTTTAAAATATTTATTCTACTCAATAATTCAACTTTGAACAAGCTCACGTAAGGCTTTTTTTCGTCTATAGGAATGGTAATAGCCATTAATAATCTCTATATCATTCAATTACACAACTTTAAGAAAAATGTTTCCTCTCGATAAATATCTTAAATATTATTTAAATTAATTATTCTAATTAATTTTTCTCTCTGTTCTTTAAAGTGGATCTTCAGTGATTGTACTTTTCTATCACCTGTGGCTCCGAACGTAATGAAACTTAAAGATCATGACTGTGATACAAAAAGATGATTTTGTGTATGTTTTTAGCTTATTTTACCCAATGATATTTAAGTAATGTCACAAAATATAAGAATTTTTATTAAAATATAAAGATCTTCAAAATATTTCATGCGAACTGGAATTCATACATATTCTTTAAGCCAGACTGCACAAAACTTGGAATTTTTTTAGTATAGTAATTATGCATGTACAGCAGAAATAATTCAAACATTTAATTAACAAATAAAACATGAAAAACATGAATTTTAAATATTAATCAAAATTTAATAATTTTTATTTTAATTCTTACCGTAAATACAAATTCCAACATTTATTTTAATTGTTTTCAAGAACCTCTAAAAAATGTTTCAGAAGGATTCCTTGAAACGCCTTGCGCATGAACGATTTTGAACTAATATAAATACTTTTATTCATAAACAGCATTTTTGTTAAGAAAAACATTTATAGATTATCATAAAATGGCAAATTCTAAAGTAAACAAACATTTTTAGTGAAAAATGATAACTTTTTGATCTTTTATTAAATCAACGATTCACAGTTTTTATATCGCTCAATTATTTGATTTTTATAATACTCAATCATTATGGTAATCAGTATATTGTTATAATTGGTGGGGCACAGTATGTTCGCACAGTCGATCTTTAACCTAAGACGTCGTCTTCGCGCGAGAAAAATAGAACAACGGAACAGACCTCTTCGGACTTTTTTTGATACGCAACAGCTGTTCTCTTATACATGGATTTAGATAGGCCAATGGCGCTGCCCACGGGTCCATCTCTCTTCTTATAAGGGATAGCGCTGACGTCACACATGATGATGTATGGCGCAAAACAATTTATCAGGGAGAACAATTTTTTTGACGAGAATTCATGAGCCGGAACTTTCAATTCAGAATAACATTTAATAGAAGCCATTTCACAAAATATGACCCTGATGTGATTTTATTACTTTCGTCTCAAGCTTTCGTTTGAGTAGTTCTATGTGACAAATAATGCTGTCAAAGTGAAAAAAAACCGTAAGTCAAGTTTCGAACAATGCCTATGAGATGTATAATAGGGTCTGGCTAGCGCCCGACGGCGGCGTGCGTACTGAACGAACCTTATACTTGCCATCGTGGCGCTACCGTGCCCCTTGATTACAGGATCTCACTTATTCTACAAATATATTATTTTATTCAAATTGTTGCCTGTGTTATTTACAGAGTTATATTCATTTGAATTTAAATTTAACGCGCTGAAAAACAGAAATAAGCGGAACGTGGTGCGCAAACATTACTTGGACAAGTTTGTACTGCGTGAAGCTAGCTGTATCTGACCAATCTCGCTTGGACAGTTTGAAATTGCCGATGAGTAGCAAAAGCTACCCACGTTGGCTCTCTCGAACCCCAACACTGGACTTGAGGAGACGTACCGTAGTATGACAATTCCCCACTTTCGTCCGACGATTGGATTTGACATTTGTGACGGGCATCCCGTCAATGGTTTGCTCGCCTGGACACAACCCAAATTTATGCGTTAAGGCGCACAAGTCTTACAGCCGGTAGTGTATTCCAGAACATAGGAGTCAATAGCTTACAGCAGCAGACAGCTAGCGTGGTCGCATGGCCTGGAAAAGGTGTATCGCAGCACTACCAGCCGTCCGCCACTGATAAGCAGCGCCACGAAGTGCCACGAGGCGAGAGCGGCCAAAGCGAGAGCGTGTGAGAGAGGAAGACTCGTGTCAGCGAGAGAGAGAGAGAGAGAGAGAGAGAGAGAGAGAGAGAGAGAGAGACTCGAGTCAGCGAGAGAGAGAGAAAGAGAGAGTGAGAGAGATAATGAATATTAGAGCCTGCGCCATAAAGAGATTGTACGGAGTGGAAGCACCTCGCCGGGCCAAGAACGTTATTGGCAAGAGTGGAGGACTGCGGTTGTATCCATAGAGTGTGCAAGTGAGAATGAGTGAGCAACGTAAAACAAGCGAATTTTGAAAATTATAGTCAAACAAATCCCCCATAAATGCGGTAGTGAATAGATTATACATTCGTATTTTGCAGGCAAAATGGTAATAGAACGATAAGAGGGCGCGAGAAGAGTTGTTGCTAATGAGAGTGTTTGCTAAACGGTGGCAACATCTGATTGGAAGATCATGGCGATACAACGGCAAGATAGCAGTACGAGAGAGATAGTGACAGACCCAGGACGCCGAGGACGACGCCGGCGTAACAACGAGTTAGTATCCGTTGGAGAGCGCTAAAGAAGGACGGACGAAGAATCTATGGGCGATTTTCTGATAAATCATGCGCTCGATTTTTAGACTCCCCCCAAAAAAAATTTTTAAAACGTATGCATAGAGTATTTCTTACTTAAGATATGCGTTATGTGGAAGATACGAGTAATTTGAAAGTAATACACTTGGTCACATGCGTTTAATATAATAATATATATTGATTTATTACAGAGCAACGAAGGCCTCTGCCATTCTGGGAGTTAAACAAAAAGTTGTGTACTGAAAAAAGGTATCTACATAAATTTTTTGGTAGTCGCAGTCCGGATCGGTCTTTGAGTTTTGCTAATAGGAATGTTTAAATAACCTGTAGTAACATTACTGCAACATGTATATATGCCTATGGAGGATTTTTTTTTAAACTAGACAAAATTTCCTAAAAACAACTATAACTCTATTCATGTCTATAGTGAAAAATTCTCCTCCGTGGAGCTAGAAATTGATCAAAAAAGTCATAAAATCTAAACAATGCTTAAAATTCCAACTTTGGGCCCCTTGTAACTTGACAAAATATGGTGTAAAAAATCTGAAAAAAATCAGGGGCACTCATGGACCCCCAAAGAATATTTTAAAAATATTTTTTGGGAGGGCTCAAAAATCGAGCGCACGATGTGTCAGAGAGTCGCCCAGTCGAGCAGATCCGGAAGCAGCTACAGGACCTGGCGTCGATATCTTTTAATAATTAAACATGGTCCACGAGAATTTCCTCGTCCGGAGGTATCTTTACGTGTTTTTGGATAGTTTCGACCGAGCAGAAGAATCCGCCACGTCACACATTATACGCAGGATTGTCAGACAGAGTTGCGTGGAAAAATGGAGTGAAGTGAATGAAAAAGAGAAAAACCATTGAGATGATTTCAGAACGGAATGTTCTTTTTTAAGAGACCGGTGTAAATGTATTCCTGGAATCGATAATTGGTTCTAGATTAATTGCTCGGAAATTAAAGACCCTGTGTGGATTAATCTAGAGAATCTTAACGGATCTTGGAAGTCATCATTGGAATTCAAGCCTCTTGATGAACAGTGCAAGAGGATCAGGATGAATACGAGAGCAAAATGAAGATGAATTATTGAAATGAGATAGACAATGTTGTGATAAGTACGAAGCGGTATGATTTGAACATTGGGAATTGCGCAGAGCAATTCGCAGCAATGTTCGTTATTGATTTGATTTCTAGTCCCGCTGATCAAAACTGATGCTTTTACACTGTTTTGTTGTGCACCGTTCTTGAGCACAACAAAATTTATAAAACGTAGATAAGAATACAGTCAAGTATTTCATATCAAGCAGTGTTGGAAAGCGAAAGCCGTGAATTTTTGTGAGTTTTCTAAATGACTAGGAGAACGGAACAAGTTACTGAGGTTAATAAAAAATAAGCCATAAGCCATTAGCCATAATTCCTAAGCCCAACGCGTTACCAGTTCCTTGATGTACATGCATACATAAGTATTTTCCTTAACGGGTGTGTATTATGACATAAAATTAGTTACAATCTATTTCATTTATTTAAATAAAACATTTGTAATAGTATCATGAGCATTTAAACTAGAAATATCTTCATACATAGACTGGTATTAAATTTTAAGTTTATAAGAAAAAATATAAAATGAATTTAAAGGTTTACCATTTTTTGTTTCAGCAGAGATTTCAGATTTTCCTTCTTTCTTACTTTTTTCCATTATGAACTTGTAATTCTCAAATTCTACTTCTAGAGCTGCATTTTTAGCTTGAAGATGTTCATAATCTAAAGTTTTCTTCTTAATCTTATTTTCAAGTTCATTAATAGTATTGTTTAATTTACTTATTTCTTCGAGTAAGCCTACATTTCCTTGTTCAGTAACAATGGGATTGTTTAGGTAATCGTTTCCACTGTCAACAATCATTAGACTACTAACAGGTTTAGTAGACAATTCATTGATGGAGTTATTCTCATCATTGTCATCATAATTGTCAATGGTACAATTATCGTCAATTTTCTTACTACTTTGACTCTTATCTTCATCATCATAATCGACCTATTCAGTACAAATTTAAAAAATGAGTATCTTTTTGTACCCAAAAATACAAGTGACTTTGTACGTTATACTTACTGGAGAGATTTGGTCTTGTTGATTAATTTTACTGCATAATTCATGATCACTTAACCTTTTCATGTCCTGTTTTGATGAATTACCATCTCTACCTTCATTGTTTTCTTCTGTTTTTTTGTTGAGTTCTGTTTGCTTTCGTTTTTTCAAAATTTTTCTTTCAGCTTTGTTAGGTGAAATTTTACCATACTGAATTACATCAGACTTCTTTCTTTGCATGCTTGTCCAATCTGAAGATTATTATCAAATATTTTACCAAAAAGATATTGTTAAATTTCTAAAGGAGGATGCCCATAAGTTCGTCCCCAGAACATTATACAACTTTTTTTTTGTTATTTCTAGAATTTTCGTAAGTTTTTTCTGTTAAGTGTCTTCGAGTTACAAAAGCTTATAGTTGACATTTATAGCATTTTTTAAAATATTTGCTTATTTTCAAAAATTTTCAGTTCCTGGGGAAAGCACTTTTCACGATAAACACATAAAATTATTTCTTTATAAAATTTTTTTAATTTTTTAATGTATTTAGATGAGTGTGTATGTGACAATGGTTTGAAGAAAGAAACACACAGAAGATTATGCAGGGAATTATACATGTATCTGTGTAGATTACTCTATAGATGAATCTATAGAATTATCTACTCTGAACTGTGCACGTATATGTGGAATACTCTGTACAAATATTCTATAGATATTGGTAAAGAGTCCCAGTAGAAGAATCTATAAATAACCGTATAGATTTTTGCAACACTATATAAACGTATATAAACATCTGTATCAAAAAATTTGAGCAGATAATATAATATGCTTCTACATCTCCTTGATGAAAAAAATATGCCGAAATTTTGTGGTGAATTATATAGAGTATCATATAGGGAATTCTATAAGTATATATGCAGATTTATTTGCATATATACTTATACACAAGTGTATAAGTACGTTTCCGTGAAGATACTCTTGTACACTTGTCTGCAGATAACTCTGCATATATACTTATAGAATTCCCTACATGATTTTCTATATAATCACAATCCTCTGTATGTTTCCCTACATAATATTCTGCAGATTTTGTCCATAAGAGACCTTTTATTTTTGACCCTTTTTCAAACACTTTCCATGTTACCGAGCGTGTTCACAGGTTGCGGATAGGGGAAACTGAAACTGAGTGGATGCTTCTCAAGCAGACTGACACAGCCGTAGTAGTCAGAGGGAAAATTGAAAAGAAAAAAGGCATTTGACAGCAATCACTGATAGAGAGAGGTATTTCATCTACAGGATAAAGAAGATGATGGACTCGCATCAACTCAAGAGAGGTGATGGGGTGCATGGAGCTATTGGAGGTGCTGTCTAGGGGAAAGGAGGTTAGATTGGCCTAGATGCCAGGACACTCAAGCATCATTAGTAATAAATAGGCAGACCGCCTGGCGGGTAGGAGCTCCCACCTGGTAATGGCTAAGCTCTGCAGGATGAGTTGTGGACGGGGCGGTGAAACGTTGGCTTCATAAGAAGATACTAAGAAAATGGAAGGAGTCACCAGGGCTCAGGTAAGCTCATTGTCTGCTGGGGGGGGGGGGGCAAACCACCTAGAGAATGGTTGGGCACCTTGCGTAAATCTGATAGGATTAGACTTAAGGTAGCGGTAGGGTTTGTACAGGGCATTGGCGGGTGGGGTAACAGCTGCGTAAGATCGGCAAGAGTTCAAATGTTGTGGGTCAAAGAAGGAGACCACGTTGCACCTTGTGTGCTTTTGTGGGCACGAGGCTCAGGGTGTGGAAGGTAACCATCGTGGATCAGGAATTCATGTGGACGCAGGAGTTTTACTCGGTGCTCAGCGTGAGGAGGGCTATAGACAGGAGATTAGGGTATGATATTCGGGGTGTCGTTTAGGGATGTTTAGCAATAAATAATCAAGAAATATGAGGAATGGCATAATGGGCTAGGCCTAAGTACCAGATCTGACATGTCCCCGGGTAGGGGCCGCCGGTATCACCTCCAGAGACTTATTGATACTAATATTGATCAGAAATGGACATGGCAAAGAGAGCAACTCTTTCAAGGAGCTGGAAATGCTTTTCAGCATTAGAACTAGATTAGTTCTACTCGAACAGGGCACCGCAATGGACCTTAAAGTTACCGAGCGTAAGTGAGATTAATAGCGTAAAGCCAAAATATCTCACTAGCCCATCAACCTAACCTAAACTAAATATAGTTTTTGTGGTTAGAAAAGAGTCGACTGACATTTCAGGACTAATACAGATACTTTTGTGCTGAAAAATGTATCTTTAGGAATGTTTTGATTATGATACCAGCGAGCGAACCTTTTCAAAACTCGAATTTAATTTTTAAATAGCTTATGAAATATAGACGATGTAAAATATATATTTTTAATTTAGAAAATTTGGAAAATTTCCAGAAAATTTATATATGCATATATATATGCATATATAAATAAGCCAATCCGTACTTTTGCAGACGAAATCGTTCACAAACCGAGACTTATGCCGACATCAGCATATGGAGGGATGGGTTATATTTATATACATGTACTTCTGCTGCCATTTTTATAAACGAACCGAGACTTCTGCAGACACAGAAGTATATGATTATATATATATATATATATATATATATATTTGGTAGTTTATGGGCATCCTACTTTATGTCTGAAAATTAAATAAATAGATACAGAATTTAAAGTCGTCGTGTAAAAAATAATGAGCATAGACTTAAGTAATTTCTTATTATTTTTATATAAATAACTTAAAGTAAAAACTATGCATTATAACGAAATAAATAGTGGTGTATATAAAAATATCCTTCTAAAGAATGTATGAATAATTTTTTACTCGTCATATTATATCCACGTCCTGTACGAAGAATATGACAATTATACTAGTAAACACTTACTTTAATTTGCCATTTTTAGAGAGTTAGGATAAAATTAACTCGTTAAGAACCTGATAAACTTGAACTATAATGCACATATTTTAAATTTTTTGATAAGTTAATTTTCCATGAGTCCCTAAAAATGTTAATTAAAAAAGGTCTTGTTTGAGTTGCCATGGTCTCATTAAGGAGCGACGACATGGACTCTATTTTTTAGCAAGTATCACACATTTACAAACAAAATCCATTTCAAAGTAATATTTTGCAACATGCATATAATCTACAGCGCAGTGGATAAAATTGTAAAAATATGAAATATATTCTACGCCGAGCGCTGAACGACGAACTATAGACGTATTAATAAGTCAATTTAAAGTAAGGAAAACACGTGATTGTAAATAGTTACAGTGTAAACTAATTTCTTGCCGAAGCCGGGAGGAAAAAGAATGTGAAAGTGAAATTGTGTGTTTTTGAATTAAATTGTTTTGCCGCTGCCAAACTAGTTTCGTGACTCGTGAGGACTCACTCTAGTTCCGGATGGCAGTATAGCAGCATCGTTCAAAGATTCAGAATTCGTCATTTTCGGGTTTCCGTGACGCAATAGTTCTTTTCATGATAGAATGAGTGAGAAAGAAGCGAGCATCGCCAAGTCGGAGGCCATGTAATCCGCGTATGCACTAGATTTATTATAAAGAAATGAATAATACTCTCTACTATTACCTACTAAGGCTGAATTGTCCATCCCGTCACAAGAGTGATGTGTAAAGATTTATGCAAAAATCTCTATTTAAAATTCTGCAGGGAACTCGGACGTTTTCTTAAATTATTTCTCCAATTAATTCGGCACAGACCCTTGCAAATTTTTGCGCAGAGCTTTCTGCTGCATTCTCTGTAGATTTCTCTGCATAGTTCTACTTGCAGAGTTCTTTCTTTTGTACTGTTTAATATTATTTACTATGTAAGTATTTTAAAAGGTTAAGGGTTCAAATACAGTTATATGAAATGATTAATTGATGTCTCATCAACAATATTTAATCTATTAGTATCACTAATTTTATAGCAGTAGAAAAGAAAGATCATCGCAAGTAGAACTTTGCAGAAGAATCTATAAACAAATCTGTAAAAAAACTTTGCAAAGAACTTTGCAGAGATATGTGCTAAAAGATCTAGAGAAATCGTTCTAGAAAGGTGCAAATTTCTTCCATATATTTCTGTACATTCTTCTACAGAAGACTATTTAGTTTTATGCAGATGAATCTTCAGAGAATTCTGTAGAAATGTGTGTACATAATTTTCATAAGAAACGTTAGTGCATATAGTAGAGTGCCGAGCGGGGGAGGGGAGGTATCTACGCGCTGCTGATCCTTGCTGGTGTGAAGGAGGCTCATTCCTGTATGAGAGTAACCAACATGGCGAAGGGAGAATCGTTGTATGTGTGTTTCAGCTGACGATAGTACATCAAGCGGCCGCGTGCCGTCAAGAGTTAATCTGCTATAATTGTCGAGGCAAATGATAGGTAGCTATCTCGTACAGTCAACAGCGAAAGGATTTGGCAATTGTTTGGAATTGACGCTTTCACGGTTCTCCAGTGCTGGAACTGTTAGACAATGGCAAAGTTGGGAAACTAGAAAATGAGGATACAGAGACATGGTCTGTATTCCCAGCCGGTTAGAAAGAGTTCAGTGTCGGAAAGAGGATGGGACTATACAGATTTTTATGAGAAAGTTATTGAATTGTAAGAAGAAGAACAGCGAACGTTGTTTATGGAACTTAAAGAGATCGGTATTTAGTTGCTAAAAGTCTTACGAGAAAAAAAGAGCACAGTTGGGGATCGACGAAAATGAAGAATCATCTCGGGTGGTAAATAGTGAAAATTAAAGTTTCTTAACGGTATGCCTCGGAGATAAGGTACATCAACCCTTACTAGATCCAGGTGCCACCTTGTCATTAGTGAGATCAGCTATTACTCGAGAATTCAAAGAGAAGCTGCAGAAGAGCCGGCCGGTCGGATTAGTAAAGTCTTGAGACATTTGAGACGTTTGAGATAAGGTTTTGAATCATCCTAGAGATTTGGGGAGAGACGCACGCACTATCTTTTAAGGCAGTGCCGGCCTGAGAATAATCAATTATCTTGGAGATAGATCTGTAAGATGTTTGACTGTATGTATTTATGCGTAGGTAGAGGTTTAAGGCACTCCGCGGACAAGGAGTAGCAACAATTTGTTAACGATGGGAGCAGAACGAGAAGCACTATCGTGTACGAGTCCGCGGGTATAACCAAAGTGACAAATAATGAGCATAGCAGAAGAATGCCATGTAAGTTTTGGGGAAACAACCGGAGACGTTTGGTATGATTCATCTCACTGAACATCGACCTGATGAATTTCAAACCATCTCAACATAGACCTCAGCGAGAGTCCCGAACCAAATAGCAGGCCATGGTGGAAGAGGTAGACAGGTTGTACAGATTAGGGATATTTAAGAGATCGGCCTCAAATTATTCAAGCCCTCTTGTGATATGATTCGATCACAGATCGACTTCTCCATGCACGTTATGAGACTGACATTTTTTTAAAAGCAGGTCTACTATCAAATCCATCTTGTGCAATGCTTCGACACGATGCACCACCTGGTTGACGCCTTAATTGGCCCAGTCTGGGAGTTTGTGGCATTTACCAGCCTCGACGACTTTATAATTGCGACCGCAACATTCGAGAATCTGCAGTGGCTTGAGTTTGTATTAAAATGATTCAGAAAAGCGGACTTGAAAGTGAATATAAATAATTGAGTTTGTCTATTTGAGAATCTCCTGTGTGGGGTTTCTACTTGATAGCGAAGGGTTAAGTCCAAATCTTAAAAGAATAGCGTCAGTGAAGGAAAACCCAGTTTCCTGCATGAAAAGTTAATTACGGCGGTTTTTCGCGTTACGCGATTACGACAACCTGGAAAGTGAGACGGCACGAATTCAGAGATTATGGAGAAGTTGGCGCAGGAAATGTTCGGTTAGTGTCAACATCAGAAGAGAGCAAGGTGAAGAACATGACGTCAGTTGTCCAGTCTTTCTTTGATTTTCTCCAGAGGGATAAAACTTAACTGGAACAACTAGAAGCTGGTCTGACAAGAAGAGAAGACACGAGTAGTGGAGAGATGGAGATAGAGAAAGGCGAACGATCTAACCGTTTGAATACCATAAACAAAGGATGTCTACCGAGCGTCGAGCGGTAAAGAGGTAACGCCACATTTAAAGGGCCCAGGGCAGGTGAATGATGAGTCGGAAAAGGTTCCTTGGAATGTCCGCGAAAACGCTGCAAGGATAGCAAGAACAGAAAAAAGAAGGAGAGACGAGAAAGAAACGGAAGAGGTGAGGATCAACCAGCCTAAGACAAAACGTTTCTTGAGGTGAATCCGGTGGCCACCGCAGAACACTGGAAAAGAGAGCGGGAGAGAGAGAGGGGGGGTGGTCGGGTATGTCACGGAGAACCATTAAGACCAATCAACGTCGCCGAGAGGAGCTTATTCGATCTGTGAGCCGGCGTTACTGCCCAAATAGGGATGAATAGGCCGGGAAAGGTCCCTCACAATCCGAATCCCTGAGCCGAGAAAGATTCTCGGAAAGGACTCTGCAGTCTACTTTCAGGACGAGCAGACTAACCCCACTAACAGTGAATCCTTCGTCTTTCACTTGTTTTAATTGTAAGCAGGAGAGCGGTGATACGCGGAACTACCCTCGGAGAGTCCGGGAACTGCCCTCGGAAACCTACTGCTGAATTGTGATAGATAAGGGGTCAAACTGCACACCTATCCGCGGTGCCAGGAGGTTTATCGTCTCCAGGGGCAGCGGGAAGACAAATCGGTGAGGGATCGATTAACGGCTAGAGTAGGAGGCAAGTTGATGGTAGCAGTAGGCACCGGACGAGGACGAGCACGACGTTATGGCGGCGATCGCAGAGAAGGCGCGGGGGAGGGGCTCTTTGCTTGTGATCGTGAGATTCTCCATGCATCGGAAACATAACGTCCAGTGCGTGTGTAACAAGGAGAGCGAGAAGAGAGGCGCAGCCGATTTTTGCGTGCGTCGAGTTAACCCACAGTGACTGGGTCGATCGAGGTAGGCAACATGGCGGTGCTGTACGGCTCGGAAACAGGAGTTGTGAATCGCGAGAGTGAGAGAGAGAGAGAGAGAGAGGAAGAAAGAGAGAGAGTGAGAGAGAGAGAAAGAGTGAGAGAGAGCGTAACGTGATGCTGCGGGCCAGATTGCAGGGTCTGTCCATCGCACGAGCACTTGTGTTCGCTGGCGGAAGCCCGCAGCGATACGAGAAGCTAGTGGATAGCTGCGCTGCGTATCCGAGGTGCGTCGGCCATCTTGGGCGATATTGTTCGTCGTGCGCCGGCAATCGACAAGCGACTGAAGTTGGACTAAGGAGTCTCGGCCGCCGTGTAGAGGGGGAAAAGAAAGGGAAGCAAAGGAAATACGCTAAGGATGGAGAAGCCGGTCCTGCGTGGTCAAGAAATTATCGAGAGGCTAACATCCTCTCGTTGTGGGAGTTAGGGGAAATTAAGATTCAGTGAAATTGTATTTGTTGGTGTGTTGTGATTTACTAACACTTTTCTCCACCGTTCTCTCAAACGAGCTAGGTACGAGCGAATTCCGCGCAGAAAAATAATACAGCTCGAGCCGAAGAGTGACTTGAGTGTTATGTGAGTCCTGGGAAGCACAGTGTCGCACATGAGATCTCACGTCAACATCTCACCTAACCGATTTCTAATTATTTTCCTTTAAGTATACATTTGTGATCAATCTTAATCAATTAGTGACCATTTTTTAAAAAATGATCTTAAAATTTTCATGAATTTTGGACTTAGTAATTATGGTATAATTTTCGCAAGCATGTAAAAAATAACTTATAGACAATTGAAACTTTCAAAAAATACAAATGAAATTTTACTCTGGAGTTCAGCGATCAAAAAAGCAAAACTAACTTTTCTAAAAAAAAAACTACCTGCATTATTTTAACCCATTAAGTCCTGAACGAACAAATTTTCTCTACAGTTTACAAGGTTTATATTTTATGTAAAGATGGATTGTAAAAAATTTATGAGTAAGCGTATTTAATGTAAAATTTGATGAAATTTCAGAATCTTTCGTCAGATTTTGCAAAAAATGCAACTATCAAATGATTTTTTCCAAAAAAACGCAGTTTTCAAAAGTCAGTTTTCGAAAATTCAAAAAATTTCAAAATTTTGAAAAATTCTTAAATTGACAAAATGTTTTAGAAAAATTTCAGTATATTCTTTAATTAATTCTAAGAATATTTTCTAGAGTAACATTTTTTTATAAAGTCGATCATTTTTGAATAAATAATTCCGAAAGTTTTCAACAATTAATATGTGATGAAAATTTTCGGAATTACTACTTAAAAATGATCGATTTTAGAAATAAATGTTACTGAAGAAAATTTTCTGAGAATTGATCAATGAATAAGCTGAAATTTTTCCAGTACATTTTGGCAATTTAATAATTTTGAAATTTTGAAAAATTAAAAAATCAGGTAACATAAATCCGCATTTGTGTTTATTACGCGTGTGTTTTTCTTAGCACAACTCTAACATTACAAAAATGGTCGAATGACATTTCAAAACTAATGCAGATACTTTTTTTCTTAAATTTTTTTTCAAAATTTAACTATAAAGAAACCAGTACGTTTTTTGTAGAAATAAAAATGCTAATTTGCAGAGAGTCTACAAGATAAAGATCAAGATTGCATACGGAATCATCTGCAGATTATCCGTTAGTGTGACTGGCAGAATATCCAACAGAATTATCTCTAGGATATCCTACAGAAAGTTATTCCACAAGGAAGCACAGAAAAATTACAATAAATTTATTGTTCATAGATATATGTGAAGTAGCTCGTTAAAGTCTATTATATACTCTAAATTCAATCAACAATCACAGTATATCACTATTTGTGCAAACATTTCCAAAAGCTTATTTTTAAAAGCAAACTTTTGACTATCACTTTTTGAGTTCAATATAATAATACTAAAAACTTTAACTAAAAACATTAAATTTAAGGACCTTTATTATTAAAGATAACTATTTTTTAATTATTTATTCTTTCAATCAAAGCGAGATGGTTGATAAATTTTAATGTGAATAATGCAATTAAAGAAGTTAAATTAAAAGTTATTTTGCAGGTTAAATAAATAATAAATATGTTATACGACGAATGCAGGAAAGCGTGCAGAAATGGATGTCGCGATTCCTGCATACATTTATGCATAAAATTATACAGGAATAGCTGCTTACATTGATACACAAATGTATACAGGAATGGTTACATAAATTTCTACAGACTTTTCTGCAAGATTTGTTCAAAACTGTTATATATGAGGGTTAATCAAATCCTTTATTTCGTCGTAAATATTATTCCTCTTTTCCCTTCTGATTGCCTTGTAATTCTTTGTTGCCTCTGTAACTTCACTTACCTTATTTTACTCAATTTACATTCTAGCAATCTTAGTTTTAGCTTTGCCTTTAATAAAAGTGAAACATAATTAATAATATTGTTTTAAAATTATTATAAATGCAAAAATAATGTTTTTCACTTACCAAAAAGATTTTTTTTAAATAAAAACTGAAAAATTTGTAAAAGTTTAATCTTTATCATTATATATAAATATTTTAGTATGAATATGATAGCAAGTATTATTTATATCTTCATAAAAATCATCAATAAGTGTATATATGAAGCATGTAGCAAATAATATAGTAAAACGCCGTTGTAATTGTGGTGAAAATTAATTTAAAAAATCTTGAATACATTTTGTAAAAATTATGTCAAAATTTCTGCAGGCATTCTTGTAAAGATATCACACGCATCTCTAATTCATCTATATTCTGTTAAAATCATTGCAAACTACAAGCATAATAAACAATGTTCGATGTTCGATGACAATGGTTCAAGAAATTTTTTTGTGCAATTAGAACTTTGCTCACACAAAATTAAATTGAGGACTAAAGACTACACGAAACTGCTGTAGGATATCTTGATTAACATGAATATAAAAGTTAAATTCTATTTTTTATTTTTTTTACAATTTTAGGTGGGTAGATCCCCTTTAGTAATTTATCAATAAAGAGTGAAATAACTAAATATGTAGATATGTGACCTATTAGTTCTGTTATCATCAACATTGTTGACAACAACATTGACGACAACAACAACAAATAAATAATATAGATACAATTTATGGGTATTCATTGAAATGTTGAATTCATTCTCTATAGAATGCAGAGTGGGTCCGGAGGTCTGCTCGAATGCGTTTATAAATCCGTCGAGTAACGTCGAGTAACGACACGACCGTTTCCCTACTTTCGAGGCATGCCATGTTCAATTCCGTTAATTTAAGGTACACCTGTCAGAAAAAATCCCTAAGAGCTTTCGAAAACAATAATTAGCCTAATAATCTTGGAACATTTAACATAATGGCTCTAGATTTTACAAAAGGTTTCTTAGAAGGTGTGTTGTTTCTATTCTGCTATATTTAAGCTTTTAAAAGGACTCTCTCACTATTAATCTTTCTGACAGTTACGTCCTCTTTGCTATTTTGATCATCGTTAGATGATTCACTATTTTGAATCTTCTCCTTCAAATCATCATGGAAGCCTCATCAAAGCTTCATGTATACACTGTGGTAGTGATCTCGATGCGCTTTTGCATTCCGCAACTTTTTTAACGGCATCGATTTCAAGCACCGCAAGTGGTCGATTTCATTAACACAAAATTTTTCTCGGGATAGTCAATGGTCTCCAATGTTGTGTACTGAAAACCAGACGGCGGACTCATGATTTTTCTCTTTTTAACTTTCGTACTTTGATGCTGTTCGAATACAACCCTGGGCTGCAGTAACGAGCGGCACTCGCTGGTTTTGCCGCTCGGCGCCTACGCACACTTGGCCGTCTCTCACGCGTATACGCTTGCTCGATTTTCGTCACCTGATGAATCTGGCGGCAATTATAAGTTTCTTTAACAATTATTTCGATTGTCGCTTGTTTTTTCTATACAAAATTCATAAACGGTGTCTTGCTCGAAAAGATTCATGTTACAATAATCTTTTCGTTCATTTACATTACTTAATTTAATTGTCCATTAACTATCTACGGCTGTACATGACCCATAAGCGTCGAGTATGCTTGCTCGCTTGATTACATTTTTCTCGCTATTTCTTTCCGACTCCGGTTGTTGTCGATGTGGAGAGAGCTTGTCTCCTCCACTTCGACCCAATGTACAGCTTTCATACGGTCGAGGAACTGTTGTTTTCTCTCTCTCGACTGTTCTACGGGATTCGAAGGCGTCTATCTCTAGCAGCATCACTTCACCAATTATTGTTAGGTGTGTTACTAGTGTGTAACTGCAACTTTGAGTTGGTACGAACTCCCGGCGGCCACTCCTGGCACCTGAAACTAATTGGTGTGCGGCTCGGCCGGACTCGTACCTTTGAGTTGCTCGACATCGTCCTTTCGCCGCTGCGGCTCCGCTAGTAAGGGAAAAAGTTTCACATCAGCGAAAAAAATTTGTTGTAATTTACATCACTGTCCTGCGCGGTTTTCTTCTTTCCTTCTCGGCTGCTAGAACGATCGCATCACGAGAGGAGTCCAATAGTGTCAAGGACGATCTTGGACCTCTCCCGTATTGTGCCTGGGATTAGGCTTATTGTCCGAGGCGGTCGGCTGACAATCAACAGCTTTTTCTTCCCGGCAGACACTTCTCTCGTCCGTTGGTTTTTTCGATCCAGCGCCTCTCTCCCTCTTCCTCTGCTTAATGGGTGCCCGATTACGGCTGTTTGTGGCATGGCAAGCAGTTCCCTCGATCGAGTACTAACTTGTACGCGATCTCAGTCGTGGTTACCTTCGGTTCGTTTCCCTGATCAGGGCTGATAAGGGCTCCAGCTTCGCGGCTATGTTTTCTGGCGGTCACAGCTGTTACTCGGCGCTGGATATCAGGTCGCCAACTTCGATAGCTTTCCGTTATTCGTGGTCGCCCTTCCATCCCATCTCGTCTTTGACTTCTGTGATCTCACTTGGCTGGATTTGACGCGGCAGTCTCTTTCCTCGATCGAACACGCGTTTGAGCATGATCTCAGCTGTCTCAGCTGCTTCTGGCTCTCAAATCGGTTGCTCCAACAACTTTTGATAACCCTTATTCATCCCCTTATCTGACCTTGCTCTTGGTCATTGAGACTTCGGTCGGCGTAATTATCTTTCGAGGATCTCTGAAGATCTGCATTATCTCACCTATCTCGTCGTCCTCGTCGTCAGAGATCTCACTGTATTCAGCTCGCTCCTATGTCAGGGTCATAGTGGAAGTAGTCCAGAAAAGTTACTCTTACCTCCTCCAGCGCATTTACCCAGATTCTAGGGCTTGGGTCAAGGTGGCTACGGCTTCCAGGTTGTCAAATCTCGTCTCCGATTTGGCTGTTGGCAGACTCTTGAGTCTCAGTCCTCTGATTTCCTGTAACAAATAAATTTCCCCTCTTCATCTCCCTCTCCCAATTGAAGCTTTGGCCACCAGCTTATCTCGACAACATCGTTAAGCCTCTTGACTGCGTTGCTACTTTCCAGAGACTTTACCGGTGTCCCTCTTGGCTTGATTTCCACAACTTCTGTAACACGGACCACATCTCTCTTCAGGGGCATCGTGGTTTTTTCTTCCTTATTGTCATCAAATGTGCTCACGTTGATCGTGGTGCTCCATAACTTGAAACTATTCTTTGGCTGTAAGTTGCCCTGGTTAATGTTCTCTTCCTTATGGTTTGGCGTAACTGTGTCCTCGCTTTCAGTCTCCGACAGTCGAGGTATTTTTCGGCCAATGTCTTTCCCTTTATAGTCGATCGTACCCGACTGCTCATTTACCTTCATTTCGGCTCTGCTGGCTGTTGATTGGTAAAAGTGAGAGTCGATTTTCTCATTTAATTTATTCCCCTAGCTTTAGTTTTGAGCTTCCAGTTTTAGGAGTCGGAGTTGGGTTGATCTTTCGACAACAACTGTTCTTCTTGGCTAAGTGGCAGAATGCCACTCTCTGACGTACCCACCCTACGGTCTTTATCTCACTACTCTGTATGGGATCTGCAGCTGTTGAGGGACCTGGGTGTTCGGTAATGAGGGTAACGATTCCGATGCTGCCCTCGCCTGCGCGTTTTTCAAGCTATTATTAACTTGGGCGCATGCTTGTCACTGGCAGTTTTTAAAATCTGTGCCAGGACTTCTGCATACATAACATTGCAATTTTTTTTGATAGTCTGGAACACGCGCCACGGTTATGACCTATTTCTCCGCAATAATAACATTGTGCCAATTCTCAGTTCGCGCCTTGATGTCCTACCTGATTACATTGGTAAGTGCAGGTGGCGTAGGTACGCTACGTAGGTGGCACGTTGGCTCGCTGGCAATATTGGTGGCGGGTATTGAGGCATTGGCTATGTTGTCTGTTGAAACACTTGATGTTATTGGAGTGATCGGCTGACTCAACATATACGCGAGAACTTGATCGCCATTGGGTGCTGCCGTTGGCGTGGTTGCTGTTGTGGTCGTTGTACCCGGTGGATGCCGTCGTAGCTGTGCAGCTGGCGTCGGTACATAACGGCTGTCATCTTCTATCTGCTCCTCCTATCATCGGCTATACTTTTTAATGTGCTGATACATTTCTACCGTTTCCTTTTTAGAACTTGGCGATACTCTTTTCATGTTTCAACATGAAATGTAATGCCCTTTCAGAATCTGGACTCAAAATTATGATAGACTACATAGTAAACAAATTATAGTAAAATAAATTAAAAAAAACACGAAAATTTTTGCAAAAACTAAAATTTGCGATTATTTTTAGCATTGTTACCGAGAAATAATTTTGATATAAATATTATCAGGGGTGATCATGATTATCAAAGTATTTCAGGGAATTTTGGTGGAATTTTTTAACTAAAATTCTACTACATCCTCGTCGTTGTCTCTGGGTCATGCAAAGATTAGATTATGTTTTTTTCTCGAAAACTATTGACTTTAGAGAAAAAGTTTATAGAACAGAAATATCTTAGAATTGATCGTAGAACCACCTCAAATTTTTTCAGAAATTTTGGAGAAAATTTTTGAATTTTTGAGAAACTTAGAAAATACTCGTTTTTAAAATCATCTAAAATACTTGAATAATCGTGATCACCTCTGTTCATATTTATAACATGATTCCTTCTCGGTAACAATGCTAAAAATAATCGCAGATTTTAGATTTTGCAAAAATTTTCTTGTTTTTTTTTTATTTAATTTACTATAATTTGTTTACTACGTAGTCTATCATAATTTTGAGTCCTGATTCTGAAAGGACATTAATTTCACGTCGAAATATCTGTCTGTCAAAATTTTCTGAGGCCTATATCTACGGAAAATCAACAAGAAAATTAGGCGTATTGAGCTCTAGTAGGTTTATAAGGATTTTAATCTGCTTTCGCATTTTTGACGGCTGAAGGAGGTGATTGGCGATGTATTGGAAGTTGGTTATCTATACCGATATTTTCTCGCATTTTCCTTGCGTCCTTTTATACAGCTCCTCCATGAGGTCATACGAGGAGATTGACCGGAAGTGTTGCTCTCTGAATGACTCCTCAAAGTCTCTCTAATCGCAAAAGTGTTTCTTTTCAGTTTTGAATCAGAGGGCGGCTTGGCTGGATAGTGACTAGGGCACTATCTTAGCATCTCCTGGTTTGTTTGAAAAGTGCTTTCCTTTTTCTCGGAAATCTTGGAGATGTACTACTCCAGATCTTCTTTGGTGACGGGTGAGAAACGTATGTCTGAATTTTTGAGGATATGGAGGCGAGACACATAGTCGGCCATTGCATTGAACCGCTCTTGGTCGGGCGTCGACTTTGCGGTCGAAACTTCTCATATGAGCTTACTATACAACATATAGGTGTATAGGTATTGTTACTATGAGTAACAATACCTATAAGAATTGTGTTCGTCTACCCTATGTTAGCGATTTCTATGAACATGTACAGTATGCATTAAAGCGAAAAAACATTGTAACTGTCCCAAAGATACACAGTCAAATGTGTAATATCATTGAAAAAGGGAAGGACAAAACTGAAAGACATCTCGAAAAAAATGTAGTATATAAGCTAAAATGTAATAATTGTACCGCTACGTACGTGGGCCAGACAAAAAGAAGTGTGTGTGCACGCATTGAAGAGCACAAAAAATCCAAAGATAGTGTCATTTCTGAGCACATAAACAAACAAAATCATAGTTTCAATTTTGAAAAATTCAGTATTAAAGATAGAGAGAAAAATCTGAATAAACGATTGACCTCAGAAATGATGCACATCCACATGCAAGAAAACAGAATAAATAAAAGAGAAGATACACAGAAATTAAATAGCGTGTACATACACTTAATATACCAGCTCAAAAATTAACGAACACAATATGTATACATCATAGGTAGAAGGTGAATATGTGACGTCACTTGTAAACAGAGCGCGAGAAAGACTGCGAACTTTCCGCAATATATAAGCGAGGATTATCGACTACTTCCTCATTTCCGAGACAGTAGCCGAAAAATAAACAATGTTGCGTCATTTTTCGGTTTCTCGATATCTCCCTCGGTTACAGTTAGCCGTGGGAGATGATTGAAATATTGTGTACTCTCTCTACATCTGTAGGTTCTTTGACTTTATTGTTGGTATAATTTTTGTAAGTTTTTTTAAACATAATAAACTTTGACAGTTTCCTGAAGAGGACGACAATGATCGTCGAAACGTCGACTACAGAAAGAATGGGTAAATTTATTTAACCCATTCAAACAATTTGCCTCGGGAAGATCGACAAATTCTTCCAAAGGTTATTCAATTATTTTTCTCAAAACTTATCAAAATTTTTATTTTTTAATTTTGCAATTGTTCGACTTGCATCCAAAATTCAATTTGATTTTTGCGAGATTCTTTAGAATATAAAAATACCTCATGGTTTCCGAAATTAAATATGCAAATTAAGATGATCTCGGTCAGATAAAAGTTAGTTAAGTGTAGATTTATCTTCGGTAATACTGCTTAGAGTATCCTGCTTAACTTTGTGTGGATAATATATTTTCTTACTATGCGTTAATATGAAATTGATTTGGTTAAAAGTATATTCTAATTATATTGCACAAAATTTTTACATAATACACCGTAATGTTACATAATGTAGAAATATTCTTTAATTATTTTTATTTTTTGAACAATATCGTTTAATGACCTTTAAATAAAAAGCAGTTTTAATTACTTCAGAAATCTTGAAGAAAATACATGTAAGGTCTTTAAAGACTACCTGTATATAATTAAATAACAACGTAAGATTCATGCAGTGTCTGTATACACATTATTATAGATTTCTGCATTCAATTTCCTGAGAGTTTATTTTGCAGAGATTGTTCAATATTTTTTTATGCCCCATCATAAAATATTTTAAATTATATAGGTCCAATCGAAATTATTCGATAATCAAGAAGACGAGTATTTCTATGACGATATTGGGACGACTGATAGAGACACTGCAACAACGATAATTGCTGAGAATGATGAGACCCAAAACTTCCATACAAATGTATCAACCGAAGTTCTTCAAATGTCGAATTCGGACGAAAATTTAGAGAATAGTGAGATTGATGCAATACCGTATCAGATACAGAGCGAAACAGAGAGTGAAGATGAGAAAGAACGAATAAATATTACTGCTGACGATTATGATATTGAAGATGATGACAAAGATCCAATTTACTATGAAGAGATTGATGAAATCGATAACGGGGATGATGAATACTTTGACGAAACTGATTATTTTTATAATGAATACTTACATGTTAGCGATGAAGTCGAAGACACTAATGTAAATTCAATTGGAGAAGAAGAACAGGTACGATAACTCCTAAATTTATTCATCATTGAAGTATTAAAAGAATTTTGAATTATGGTCAATAAAAATAATTAAATGGTTATTGCAAAACTTTATAGTTAGATTCCGAATTAAAAAAATCTAATTAATTTAATAACATTAAATCCAAAGATATATTATTTAATCTTATTCATCGCTGTCATGAACTTTTCCTCTTTGTCTCGTTATTGCTCCACTCTTTCTCTCACTCCGATATTCACTTGCATGCTCGCCGGCATGGCGGCTAACGCTTCGTACTTTAATCATCGAGTCGTATATTAATAGTTGACTCGTATCTCTACCTCGCTCCTATGTCAGTTTAAGTTCTCTCGATGCCAGTTTGTTTAAGTAGACGGGACACCGCAAAGCTTCTTTTCTATACGCTATCTCGTAGAAACAGCACCGAGCGTACGTCCTCAAGAACCTTCTCCGTGGTTGAGGTGGTATCCCCGTGAGCATTGCCATTGATGAGCTATCTGTCTCAAGTAATATTTCTCTTCTGCTTCTGTCACTTTTGATTTAACTGCAGGGTCAGTACCATGTGTGTGGGTATGCAGTTTTATGATAAACCTGGATGGTAATCCCATTCCCTTGAGGATGAGGAGGACAATAAAAGAACTAGCTCCGCATTTCTTGTTAAAACTTCTTTGTTTATTCTCTCCAAGCATATGAGTACAATTCTAAAGCTAGTCGACGAATTTGCAAGCAACCGGCCTACGAGCTGATTCATTAGCTAAGATGGCAAGCTCTTCCGCTCTATACGTACATGGAACATCGAAGAATCTTTCTAAACACTTGAAATATCAGTCTTTATTTGAGCAACGGTGCAAACGCTAGTGGATTGCTGACTAACATCAGCAACATAACGTAACGCTTGCAAACTGCAATATTTAAATTTTATGTAATATGATACTTTAGCTGTATTAACCTATCATTCCCATCAAAACCTCGTTTTGAAACCAGCAAATTATTCGCATCGTAATTTGTTTTTCTCTGTATGCTAGCATCTGCGTATAATTGTAGATATGAGTAAATTCAATTTATGTTTGAATTTACGAGATTATGAATTTACTGGGTTATGCATTCAACGATGTATGGGCTTATGGATTTAAAAGTTTATGGGTTACAGGTATCTGACAGATCCATCTGTAGGATTACCCTCAGTACATCCTGGATAACTGTATGCAAGATAGTCTGTACAACTACCTGCAGGAAATCCTGTGGATTTATAGATATAATGGTTTATGAAATTGAAGAATTTCAGGCCAAACATTTTAGGGATAACTGTTCAAGAGCATGAGTCTAAGAGTTTATGGGTTAAAGATTTTTAAAAGTTTATAAAATTAATGGTTTGTAGAATATTGTGTTTTATATTTTATAGTTTTACAGCTGAATTCATAATTGTAAGAATTAATCAGTTGATAGATTTAACTATTTCGGGATTTACAAGTTTATGAGCTGAAAGTTTATGGTTTTTACATGTTTAACGATTTATTAAAAGTCCATATGTGAACTGTCTTTAGGATAACTTGCAAGACTTCCCGTGATAGCTCTTAAAACTTTCTGTAGGATAATTTTCATGACTTGTTACGTATATTTTACGTTTATGAGAATCAGGATTTATAAGTGTTGTAGCGTTGTGGAAATATTGGCAGCGTTGGGACTGGTCAGACCTCCTGTACGTAGATGACTTTTGATTTATTGGTTAAACCCCATATTTAAATGGTTCGCCCGGAATTGCTGCTATGGACTAAAACTCTATTCCAAGTGAGTTCGTTGGGAAGGCTTTTAGCGAATAAAGTTCGAGACCGTTTTGGTCTTAATAATTGGCTTTATTACAGTATTTGATTACAGAATCCGATACTGGCACCGGCTCGACAAGTTTTCAATGCTCGTACGATAATATTACGACTCCGATAACAACAGGTTTTAAACCGTTAATTCCTCTTACCTTATCTGCCCCGCAGGAGACATTTCCTCTCGAAATTCTGGTAGGTCAAAGTTGTTATGATGCTCTATGAATAATTCTGTTTAAAACTCCAGAATTTACTGTTCTCTGAAAAATTGCGTACGACATAGTTCACGCAAATTTCTCAAAAGTTTTTGCTGTTCGTTACGTGCCGCTTGCTCCCCTGAATAAAAATGACTCTCTCTGACAGATTCGTCGCGTCGTTCGCTCTGTCGTACTAACTCTCATACCTTTACATATCTTCTAGTCTACAATAGTTGGTTGACACATTTACGCTCTCTTCTACAAATTTTAACATACTATTTTCCATCTAGTTTGCTCTTAATACTCCAGTATACCATTTTTAATTTGCTTTCTCTTACACAGTTTACAATATTCCGGCTCGGGCTTGCATACTGTGGACTCAGCTTCATGTCTTCCACTTCTCGCCAATTCTACGCTTTCTTATTAGTTGGTGCCTCAACTTTTCGTTCGAAATCTTTCTCTCTCTCTCTCTCTCTCTCTCTCTCTCTCTCTTTCTCTCTCTCTCTCTCTCTCTCTCTCTCTCTCTCTGGCTATTCTTTTCTCTACAAGCACCAAATGTAACCGTACTTAAACAGTTTTGAACCGTAAAAAAATAGTTTTGCTCTAGTGGTGTTAGGGGAGGTATACTTTATTATAAACGGCACTCCATTACAGTTTATAGATTAATTAACCTTATGAGAAAAACCTGCAGAATCTTATGTAGAGAAACATACAGAGGATTGTGCAGGGAATTATACATGTATCTGTGCATATTGCTCTATAGATAAATCTATAGAATAATCTGCACACAACTGTGTATGTATATGTGGAATACTCTGTACACATATTCTATAGATATTGGTAAAGAATCCCTGTAGAAGAATTTATAAATATTTGTGTAAATTTTTCGGACACTATATAAACCTATATAAATAACTTTATACAAAAATTTGTGTAGATAATGTAATATGCTTCTATACCTCCTTTATGGAATAAATATGCAGAAAATTTTGTAGTAAATTATATAGATAATCATGAAGGGAATTCTATAAGTATATTAGTATTCATATTCCTCTCCATTATGTAGTAAATAAGAAGTAAACCAATTGTGGGACGAAACCCTTTTTTTAGTTGATTAAATATCAATCAACTAAATAAAAAACACATCTTTTTCCTGACATCGGCGACGTTTCGTCCTAGGTTAAGGACATTTTCAAGCCTTTATTAAGATCAAAAAACAATAATGCAATATATTAAACATTCATAATAAAATAAAAATTAATACAAATAAACACATGTAAATAGTGATTATCATATATAAATAATAATTCGAATATAAAATGTAAATATAATAAGCCAAAACGGCTAGTCACGTGTTTATCACATTTTCGTCACATATGTAGAAAGATAAGCATCGAACATATAATACATATCAATATCAAACGTATGTCAGTCTATTAAGCCTAGGAACTGGTAACCGAGAAACCTACTATATCGGTCAACCAAAAACTATGTCTAACTATATTTTAAAAACTTTTATAAACCAAAAAACCATTATTATTATTCTTTGAAAAAACTATTAAGTCTACTATATTGTCCACTAATCAAATTAAAATCTTCCTGTCTGTTAATATTGTTACTATTGATATTTATAAAGAACCTTCAGAAACTAAGCGTTTATATTTATTCCGTTCACGATCTATAATTTTAACTTTATCAAATGCAAAACTATGGGAATTATTATTATTTATGTGTGTAGAAATAGGTAAAAGTTTATCTGCCGGAGTTCCCCTACTAGGGGTTGTCACTTTGACGTGTGCCCTCGGGGCCAGTGTGGGGGCTCGTCTGGCGGGTCCAAGGCGGCCGGCCCGGCCTCGGTGTCGGGAGTGTGGTGTCCCGAACCGGGTCGGGGGGTGGGGGGGCGATGCACCCGGGGCCGGGAGCATCGGCCGACGGCCCCCTGGGCTGGGGGTAGGGTTCCCAGGCATGGCGGCGAAACCGGACTGATGCGGGGTACCGCCTCTCGGGTTCGGGAGTAGCTTCCCTGGTCTGGGATCCCCGTAAAAAGGGCTCTTCCGGCCGGGCCTCTCCCTGGGACTGGGAATGGGTCTTGGGGTTCTCAAGAACGGCCATGCGGGTCAGTCAGAGGCTAAGAACAACCCCCCAATGCGTTCGGGAGGAGGCGCAATGGGTATTTTTATCCAACCCCTAATCCCAAGGTGTGGCTGTCGTGCCGAGGGGACTGGTTGGCCACCGGGGTCCAGGTGGTCGCGAACGACGCCCAGGGGCTGCTGGGTGAAGCTCCTGCGTGTGCACTAAGCCCCCCCCCCCCCGACAGAGGGTGGCTCGGGGTAAAGGCCGGCCCTCCCCTACCAAGCGAATTGCGGCAGTGCTTGGTAGGGTACACTATACAGCACAAGTACACGGACACACACTACAAGACACTACACTGTAGGATCACTTGGATTCCCCGAAGCCGTGACCTCTTTCTGTGCCACTCCAGTAGGAGGCCTCTCTTCCTTTCCGGAGGGTACAGCGGGAAAACTGGGTTAATGGCGCTCCTGGGCCGCCGGATAGTTTTAGGGGCCCGGGCCGGATTAACCAACCGGACCTGGCCGCCCCCTCAGCCGGCGAAAAATCCCGTAAGGTCTGCTGTTGCCGGCTGGTGACCGGATAGGGCCACAGCAGGCTGGACGGGGGGCCCCGCCGGGGCCACTGAGGGGGAGAGGGGGCTCTTCAGTGGGAGGAGCAGGGGGGGTATCGGAGTCGGGGAGGAAGGGTCTGCCTGCCACACACACATGATACACCCGCTCTATAATTACAAAGCATGGAAGGTAAAAAAAAAGAAATGGTTCCAAAAGCGCCTGGAACCGAAGGGCTCCCTAGCCCAAATATAGAAGGACCGCAGGCTGAGGCTAGCAGGCCGGATGCCGCGGGTAAGTTATTCCCGGAGGTCTCGGGGGTAACCCCGATGACTGAGGGAAAGAAAACAAAGAGGAAAAAGCCCTCGGGTACGGAGAGAAAGAGGAGGGCGTTAGCTAGGAGGGAGGAGGCGGTGGCACCGCTGACACCCTCTAAGAGAGCGCACTCCGACAGCTCAACTCCGAGGGAGGTAAAGAAGGGCTCGGGCACTGGGCAGAGGGCGTACAGCAGAGCGGTCGCCACCGAACTAAAGGTGGCTATCGTTCCTACGCTGTATCCTGACGCTCGATTGAGCGAAGGGGAAGCCCACGGGGTCCTCGATCGCATCGACGGGGAGATCACCGACGCACCGGACGATGCCTATTTTCCCAAGTTTTGGGAAAATTGGCAGCAGAGGGGCGCGTTGATACTCAACTGCCAGGCGAAAGAGGATAAGGCGTGGCTTCTGGAGAAGGTAGAGAAGTGGAAGGGCGAGGGACTCCAGGTCAAGGCAGTTGGCATGGGGGACCTCGCGAAGATGACTAGGGCCTTGGTCTACTGCCCGGGATCGAAAGATCCCGTGGTGTTGATCAAGAACCTTGGCCGTCAAAACCCGACTCTCAAGGCCGAAACCTGGGTGGTGACCAGCTCCAACAAGGTCACCAAAGGGGTGGAGGCCGGGAGAAGGGAGGAGACGGTGGTGAAGGTCCTCCTGGAAGGGTCTGAGGTCGAGGCGCTGAAAGCGTTGGACTGGCGACCCTTCCTAGGAGCGGGTAGGGCCCATGTCGTCCCCCTGAAGACGAAGGAGGGGGAGGCCATGGAAAAGGACGATGCCATGCAGGTGGACACCGACATGGCACCGGGGGAAGGGGCGGGAGCCATAGAGGAGGGTCCTCCTGATGGTGTGTAGGGGGACGGGACCGGGCGCGGACGCGATCACGGGAGCTGGCTCTGTAGCAGCAACCAAAATTGCGTTCGCGCAGATCAACTTACACCACTGCAAAAGTGCCACGGCGGTTCTAGCCAGGCACATGGCAGAGGTGGACACAGGTATCTGCCTAATCCTAGAACCTTGGATTCACGGGGGCAGGATAGCAGGTCTAAATGGCTGTGGAACCCGGATCAGTGGTACAATGAACTCGGTGAGGGCGTGTATCATTGTGAAGGGACTACAGGTAGAAACGGTGCCGAAGCACTGCACAAGGGATCTGGCCACGGCTAGAGTAAAGTATATTGATGAGGGGGGGATCAGGAGAGACCTACTCGTGGCAGCAGCGTATTTCCCCTACGAGGGGGAATGCCCGCCGATGGTAGTAGCGAATTTGATAAGGGAGTGTGAGAGGAACGGAACCGAGCTGGTAATTGGGTGCGACGCGAATGCGCACCACACGGCTTGGGGAAGTTCCGATATCAACACGAGGGGGGAAAGGCTGCTAGGGTTTCTGGCGTCCACGAATTTGGATGTGATGAATGTAGGCAATAAGCCGACGTTTGTGAATTCGATAAGAGAGGAGGTTATTGACATCACTCTGGCATCGAGATCTCTGTGGGCAAGAATAGAGGGTTGGAGGGTTTCTGATAAGGTCACATTGTCGGATCACAATCAAATCGTGTTCCACATTGGCGGTAAAAGCACATTGGCAATCTATGGGAGAAATCCCAGGAAGACCAACTGGCAAGGATACAGGGAGAGCCTAGCAGCAAGAATAGGTGTCTTCCCGAGATCTTATGGGTCGGTGGAGGACATCGAGCACTGCTGCGAGGTTCTCACTGAGATTATCATGAGCTCGTACGAGGAAAACTGCGAGCTCAGGAGGAAGGCTAAACCCAAGGGAGCCCCCTGGTGGAATAAGTCGCTGGGGAAGCTGCGTAAGGGCGTAACAAGGCTCCGCAATAGATCTAAACGAACTAGGGCGGAGGCGGATATGCAGAGGTTTAGGGAAGCGCGCAGGAACTATAAGAGGGCCATTGAGGAGGCCAGGACTATGGGGTGGAGGAAGGCCTGCAGCGGGTGGACGGAACTTAGGGATACGGCCAGACTGTGCAGGGGGTTCTCCAACACCCCAAGGGAAACCTGGCTGACACAATAAGTGTAGGGGCGGACTGAGAGGGGGGTGCGGAGGAAGCTCTTTCTGAGCTACTTAGGAAGCACTTCCCGGACCACCGGGAATGGGAGAGGGAGGAAAGTATTGGACATAGGCCAAGGGGATGTGACTAGCGTATTGCCAGGAAGATCACCGGTAGGGAAAGGATAAAGTGGGCCCTAGACTCCTTCGAGCCCTACAAGGCGGCAGGACTGGACGGAGTCTTCCCAGCTCTTCTACAGCAGGGGGAGACAATGATCGGGACTGCCTTGGAGAAGTTATTTAAGGCCTGTCTGGCTTTTGGGTACACGCCCAAGAAATGGAGGAGAGCGAAGGTGGTGTTCATCCCTAAACCGGGGAAGGTACAACACTCAGCCGCAGGTGACTATAGACCAATTAGCCTGACAACGTTTCTGTTGAAAGCGCTGGAAAGGCTGGTAGATAGGTATATCAAGGAAGAAAGCCTGGTGACGACACCCCTACATAGTGGGCAGCACGCGTACCAGGCGGGGAAATCGGTAGACACGGCACTAGTCGAGGCCGTCTATCGAATAGAGAAGGGTATGGAAAGGAAGGGTTTTGTGCTAGCGGCTTTCCTGGATGTGGAAGGGGCATTCAACCACACAACCAGGGAAGCCATAGCGGAGGGATTGGAAAGGCACGGCGTCCCCCGGACGGTGCATAACTGGATCTGGGGCATGCTGAGTAGTAGGGTCATTGAAGCGCATTGGGGCGCGAGCACCAGGAGGTGCAGGGTGGGGAAAGGCTGCGCTCAAGGGGGAGTGCTCTCTCCCACCCTGTGGTGCCTGGTGGTGAACGGGTTGTTAAGGAAGTTGGACGATGCGGGCATATATACACAAGCGTATGCTGACGACATCTTGATCTTGGTTAGGGGTGACGACGTGGACGTGGTGGCGGGAGTCATGCAGTACGCGTTGAGCCTCGTGGAGGAGTGGTGTGAAACGGTAAGGTTAAGTGTGAACCCCAGGAAGGTGGAAGTCATGCTGTGTACAACGAGGTACAAGGCCAAGGCGGTAGAGGGGCTTGTCTTGAATGGCATTCCACTGAAACTGTCAAAGGAGGTCAAATACCTGGGCGTCACGATTGACTCGAAACTCAACTGGGGCAAGCACATAAGGAGCAAATGTAGTAAGGCGGTGAGTACCTTCTGGCTTTGCAGGAGGGCAATAGGAACACACTGGGGACTAGGACCGACACAGGTAAGATGGATCTACGAATCCATCATAAAACCTAGGCTGGCGCACGGGGCCATAGTATGGACGCACAAATGCGAACAAAAGGGGCATGTAGAGGAGTTTGATCGGATCCAAGGGCTGGTGATGAGAGGAATGGCGGGCTCTATGAGGACAACCCCGAGGGTCGCCCTGGAGCTTCTGCTGGGACTCCCACCGCTGGGCAAGGATATCAGGGCCAGGGCCTTCAAGACATGGGCCAGGCTCGCTGGGACCAGGTCTTGTGACAGGTTCAGGGACGAGGAGATAATGGCAGGGGCCACGGAGGGTGAGAAGTGGGAGGAATTTGATAGGATGGGGGGGAGATTACTCTTCGCCAAATCATATAAGGTCCATTTACCGCAGAGAACGGAATGGGCAGGGGGCACACACGAACTACTTAAGGTGGGTGAGGTGTGGTTCACGGACGGGTCAAAGACGGATCAGGGAGTTGGAGCGGGAGCGTGGAAGAAAGGTGGCACCGAGGAATTGGTTTGCAGCCTAGATTCATACGCGACCGTATTCCAAGCGGAAATTAGGGCCATTAGGGAATGTGCCGATTGGATAAGGGACAAGGGAACCAACCATGGGTTGATTACCATATGTTCTGACAGTAAGGCGGCACTTCTGGCACTGAACGCAATCCGCATCGACTCGAGAGAGGTGATGAGGTGCAGGCAGTCACTAGAGGAGCTGGCGAGAGGGAAAGAGGTTAGGCTAGTCTGGGTGCCGGGGCACGCGGGCATCATCGGCAATGAAAAAGCAGACCGACTGGCGGGCAGGGGCTCCAGCCTGGTAAGGGCTAAACCCTGCAGGGTGGCGGTACCTGACTGCATGGTCGACGGAGCGGTAAAATGCTGGCTCCAGAAGGAGCTGCTTAGGAAATGGAGGGAGGCACCTGGAATCAGGCAGGCAAAACGTCTGCTGGGTGACGACCCACCTAAAGAGTGGCTGAGTACCTTAGGGATATCCGACAGGACTAGACTTAGGGTGGTGGTGGGATTTTTGACGGGTCATTGGCGGGTGGGTTACCACCTGACTAAGATGAGGTTAAAACAGAATGCAGGTTGCAGGTGGTGCGGATCGAAGAAGGAGACCACGTTGCACCTCATGGGTAGGTGCCCGGCGTTCGTTGATACGAGGCACAGGGTGTGGGGGGTACCCTTCGCGCACCCAATTTTTATAAGGTCGCTGGAGCTCCGTTTGGTGCTTAGCATGATGAGGAGCATAGACAGTAGGCTGGGTTAGGTTGAGAGGGGCGTCCTAAGGGATGTTTGACAGTAAATGATGAAAGTACAGGAGGAAAGGCATAATGGGCTTGACCTAAGTGCCAGAACCGGCACGTCCCCGGGCAGGGGCCGCCGGTATCACCTCCGGGAACTTACTGATACTGATACTGATCTGCCGGAGTTTTTTTATGTTCTTCTATTCTTGCCTTAAGTTTTCTTTTTGTTTGACCAATATAACAGTCTTCACAGTTATTACAATTTAATTTGTAAACGACATTTGTTTCGTTCCATTTTTCTAGTTTATCTTTACCAAGTATAATAATATTAAATTTTTTATTCAGAACAGGTACTACGTTAACATTATATTTTTTAACAGCAGATTTAAACGGATAATAAAATTTATTGTTATAAGGAATGGATATAATGTTGTAATTTTTATTAGATCTCTTATTGTCTTTATTCTTTTTTGTACCATTATATTTATGAGATCTTAGTCGTTGTCGAATACAAGTATCAATAAAATTCTTTGGATAACTGTTAACAGACAACATTTTTTTAACTAAAAAAATATTATCATAATGAAATTTACTATGAGATAATAAACAAGCTCTATCAATAAGATTATATATGATATTTCGTTTTAATTGAACTGGATGATTCGAATAGAAATTTAAAATTCTATCACTATTTGTTGGTTTTTGATACCAATTTGTAATAATACTATTGTTACTAATCGATAACATAACATCTAGAAAAGGAATATTATTATTGTTGTGTAATTCGTGCGTGAACTGTAAATGTTTATTATAATTATTGAACTCATTTAAAACTAAATCAACATGTTCTTCTTTAATACATAAAATTGTGTCATCCACGTAACGATAGTAAAATAACGGAATACAATTAAACTTATCATGTAGAGTTTTTAAGACTGATGTTTCTAAGTCTTCCATAATAATATCAGCAAATAATGGTGAAATGGGCGAACCCATAGGATGGCTTATTATATTTACATTTTATATTCGAATTATTATTTATATATGGTAATCACTATTTACATATGTTTATTTGTATTAATTTTTATTTTATTATGAATGTTTAATATATTGCATTATTGTTTTTTGATCTTAATAAAGGCTTGAAAAGGTCCTTAACCTAGGACGAAACGTCGCCGATGTCAGGAAAAAGATGTGTTTTTTATTTAGTTGATTGATATTTAATCAACTAAAAAAAGGGTTTCCTCCCACAATTGGTTTACTTCTTATTTCTATAAATATATATGCAGAGTTACCTGCAAACAAGTGTATAAAAATATCTGTACGGAAACGTATATGAATTTCAACAGAATACTACGTGTATGAATACGTACAAATGTCAGAATAAATATCTGCACAAATTTGTGCAGAAATATGTACATTTTCGCTGGCACATTTCTTAGATATATTTCACCTCTGTAGAAATCTGCAGGGATGTATACAAACCTTGTGCATAAAATTATGCATAAAATTAGCAATTAAATCATCACTATTAATATTGCGGAAAACATTCTGAAAAATTCTTTAGACAGTGGATTAGTATCAATTTATCCATCAGTATTTGGATAAAAATAAAAAAAAGAACTTTTCTAATTTGAGAGATTTACTTCATTGCATAATCACAAGTTCATGGTGTGATATGTTTGGCCAGAATTCCTCACAGTATAAGTGAACTCGAATTTTAATATCTAAGAACTTGCTTCTACCGAATTAAGTATTTATTCGTAAAATTGTTAATTTTGATCATTTTAGACTTACTTTGATCAAACGTTCATCCTACATATACGTTTCCGTGCAGATATTCTTATACACTTGCCTGCAGCTAACTCTGCATACGAGGGATTCCACAATTTTGATACAGTTTTTCACGCCGAAAAGTCCAAGAAAAAAAATCTCGGGCTACATCGACAAGGCACGACTTTTTTTGTTCTTCAAGACGTAAAAAACTAGAGAAAAATGTCCAACCCACGACAACGATCATGTGACACTGTTTTTTTCGCTCATCTTTCTGATTTTATGCACAGATTATTACGCATTTTTTAGAAAATTACTCTGGATTTCTTCGAATGCAAGGCTAAATAGGCATATAGATAGTCCGAAAGTGCACTAGAAGAGCTTTCATTTGAACTTAAATTGATTCAACTGATCAAAAGTCACGTAACTTTGAAATAAATGAATTTTGCCTAAGACTCGCTTTAGGTTGTCACCAATAGTCTCGATTTAACTTTTATTTTCTTTTACCACTCTTAACTTTTGATTCAGTAACTCGATTTTGACGTTTAACAGCTCAAATTAAAGCTCTTTTCTTCAACTTTTCTGCTCACAAGTCTAAATTTAATTTTTGGAATGTGAGCTATACATATATACTTCCAAAGTAAATCATTTTTTGAAAGCATATATATAGCTCAGTACAATCCAAAAATTAAATGTAGAGTTGTGAGCAGAAAACTTGTAAGAAAAGAGCTTTCATTTGAGCTATTAAACGTCAAAATCGAGTCACTGAATCAAAAGTTAACAGGGTTCAAAGAAAATAAAAGTAAAATCGAGACTATTGGTGACAACCTAAAGCGAGTCTAAGGCAAAATTCATTTATATCAAACGTACGTGACTTTTGATCAGCATCGAATTTAGATCGATTTGGGTTCAAATGGAAGCTCTTCTAATACACTTTCGGACTATCTACATGCTTACTTATCCTTGCATTCGAAGGAATCCAGAGTACTTTTCTAAAAAATGCGTAATAATCTGTGCATAAAATCACAAAGATGGGCGAAAAAACAGTGTTACAAGATCATTATCGTGGGTTAGACATTTTTCTCTTGTTCTGTACGTCTTGAAGAACAAACAAATTTGTGAGTCGATATAGCTCGAGATTTTTTTCTTAGACTTTTCGGCGTAAACAACTGAATCAAAATTGTAGAATTCCTCATATATACTTGTAGAATTCCCTACGCGATTCTCCATATAATCTTACAAAATTTTCTGCATATTTTTTTCATAAAGGAGATATAGAAGCATATTATATTATCTGTACAAATTTGTAGATACAGATGTTTATGTAGGTTTATATAGTGTCCGAAAAATCTACACAAATATTTGTAGATTCTTCTACAGGGACTCTTTACCAATATCTATAGAATATTTGTACAGAGTATTCCACATATATACATGCACAGTTCCGTGCAAATTATTCTATAGATTTATCTATAGAACAATATGCACAGATATATGTATAATTCCCTGCACAATCCTCTGTATGTTTCTCTACATAATATTCTGCAGGTTTTTTTCATAAATGTATAAGATTTCAAATTTTATGAATTCGTCGGATTGAGGGTGAATGGATTACAGGCCTTATAGATTTACGGTTTTATGGTGTATGAATTAATAAGTTTAAAGATTCATAAATTTAGTGGACTCAAGGGTTTACGGATTTGTATATAAGGGTTTAAAATTCAAAGGCTCACCTGTTTAAAGGTTTATGATTAAGAGTTTATTAACCCTTTTTTGCCTGAATCATGAAAAATTCGTCGCTAGATTCTGACCAATATTTTATATCGAAAAAGTAACTCAATACTTTTGCAAAGCATGTTTTTCAACGTTTTTGGGTCCGCTCTTTTCGAATCCGAGATCATATTGACGCAAAAACCAACTTAAACAACAGTTTTTTAATGTTTTTTTATAAAAAAATGCAAATTTTAATAGGCGATTTTTTTTGAAACAGGATCTTCACTTCGACTAAAATTTGAAAATAATGCTTTAAACTATCCTATCGTGGTCATCGATAGTTGCTGTTGAGATATGAGTGCTTCAATAATTGGATTCGGTCATAATAAACAATTATGGCGGTTGTTTATAAGTGACATCATTCGCATAAATCATTATATGTATTTACTCGCCGAGAATGCATTTAATAGAAAAAATCACAAATACAAAAGTCGTTGCGTTTGTTCAGATTGTTTAAATAGTAGGCCCAAAATTGGGGCCTGATATTTTTGGACTACCAACAGAAAAGCGTTAGGTAATGTGAAACTTACTTTTGATGAAATCTGTATTTCTAATGAAAACCGTGATTTTGGCCTCACCGGACCTAAAATTTTATCGGGCCCCAATTTTGGGCCCTCCATTGAAACAATCTGAACAAACGCAACGACTTTTGTACTTATGACTTTCAATTAAATGCATTCTCGACGAGTAAATACATATAATGGTTTATGCAAATGACGTCGCTTATAAACGACCGCCATAATTGTTTATTATGACCGAATCCAATTATAGAAGCACTCATATCTCAACAGCAACTATCGATTACCACTATAGGATAGTTTAAAGCATTATTTTTAAATTTAGTCGAAGTGAAAATCCCGTTTAAAAAAAAATCGCCTATTAAAATTTGCATTTTTTTATAAAAAAACATTAAAAAACTGTTGTTTAAGTTGGTTTTTGCGTCAATATGATCTCGGATTCGAAAAGAGCGGACCCAAAAACGTTGGAAAACATGCTTTGCAAAAGTATTGAGTTACTTTTTCTATATAAAATATTGGTCAGAGACTAGCGACGAATTTTTCATGATTCAGGCAAAAAAGGGTTAAGGATAAGGGTTTGCAGACTTAAAGGATTACGGCTTTATGGACCTAGGAATTTATAAGTACAAAATTTTATGGACTAAATCTTTTGTAGGTTGAGGATTTAACGGTTTTCAAGATTATTTGGGTTTAAAAATTTAAGATTTTAACGTGAATGTGCTTACGTGTTTAAAGATTCATCGGTTTAAGAGTTTATGTGTTCATAAATTATAAGGTTTGTGAAATCTTCGGCTTAAGAGCTTGTGGGTATGAGAATTCTCAGGCTTAATATCTATCTACATGTTTTTGGAGTAACTCAATCCAAATCCGACATTTGTTTGATTTCATGATGTCAGGTTCAAGGTCAAAGAAAGGATAATTTACATAAACCTTTGCAACCTTAATGAACATATGTATCTATAAATTTTTGACATTGTTGAATCGAAATCTAGTATCAATTGATCAATTTTAGGCTTATATATATATATATATATGTGTGTGTGTGTGTGTGTGTGTTTGTGTGTGTGTATGTATGGGCTTAGGTTTCTGGCTGTGAGATTTTCGGTTTAATGGTTTATGGTTTTAAGAGTTTATGCGTTATAAGGTTTATGGATTTAAAAGTTTATGAGTTTAAAGATTCAAGGGGTTAAGGTTTTATGAATTCATGAGATTAAGGACTTCATAGATTTACAGGTTTAGGGGGATTGTGCTGGGTTGATTTGTTATATTCTACGTGAGATAGAAACGGGATAGACAAAAACCGGATTCCGAAAATAATTCTAGTTATACTAACTTTTTAAGCAATGAAAAAGAATAATTCTACCTTTATTCTTCTAGGAATCGTCTCCTTTATATGATACAAGTGATATTAGTAGAAAAGAAAGCGAATTGCTGATCATGGCCATGGCTTTAAGACACAATTGGACGGACATAGCTTTAGAGCATACTGTGCAAGCAGTTGATTGTCACCTACCAAACACAGAATATGGATCAAAATATCGCTTTTTAAAAGCTTTTCCTAAAACGAGATTCACAGAATATTATTACTGTTTAGATTGCTGTAATATACTGGAATTGAGCAACAATTTAAATGCAGATTGTGGTATCTGTAAAAAGCAGTATAGTAAAAAAGTTTTAAAAGCGCAGGGACAGTATTTTATAAATATTCAATTCAAAGAGCAGATCCAAGAAGTTGTAAATAGTAAATTGTACTTAGAATTAAGAAAAGACTGTCTTGAGAATGATATTATTAATGGTAAGGTATACAAACAATTGAAGGAAAAAAATGTTATAGCTCAAAATGATTTAAGTATTCAGGGGAATGTTGATGGAGTAAGCTTTTACAATTCTTCTAAAGCAGGTATGTGGCCCATACTTCTATCAATAAATGAATTTAAATACAGAGTTAGAAAAAATAATGTATTTCTCTGTGGTCTGTGGTATGGAAAGAAAAAACCATGCATGAATATGTACCTTAAATCGTTTATAGAAGAATTATTAGAATTGAGCGATAAAGGGATGTAATGCACGATATTTGAGAATGAAAATAAATTAAATATAAAAATTTATACTTTGGCATGTGTAGTAGACTCAATAGCTAGACCAATGGTGCAGAACATGAAGCAGTTCAATGGTAAATACGGGTGTTCTTATTGTTTCCATGAAGGTAAGAAAGTGCGTGTAGGAGGAGGTTCTGCACGTGTGTATTCATTCAAAACACTAGAATTACGTTCAAGTAGGAATCACAATACTCTTGTAAACCTTGCTGTAGAATCTAAGATGGCTGTTAAAGGTGTGAAAGGTCCATCTATAACATCGCTTTTACCAGTATTTGATATAATTGACTCATTCCCTCCCGACTACATGCACGCTTGTCTTCTTGGAGTCGCAAAATTGTTTCTTACTTCCTGGTTCGATTCGACAAATTGCAATGAAAGTTATTACTTGGGACTAAAATTATCAGAATTTAATCATAAGTTATTATCTATTTATCCACCAACTGAAATTACTAGAACTCCACAACCTATAACTGAGAAATACAAAGCGAGTGAATGGAAAAGCTTTGTTTTATATTATTCACTACCAAGCTTAAAAAATTTGATGATAAAAAGGTACTACAATCATTGGTTTTTATTTTGTTTTGGGTTGTATTTATTTTCAAAAGAATGTACTACTAACGACGAATTCATAATGGCCAAATCTGCACTTGAAAAATTTGTTCAAAAAACTAAAAGATTGTATGGAGACAAATATTTAAAATTCAATGTACATCTATTGCTACACATACATCGGTTTGTGAAAAATTATGGAAGTTTGTGGACTTGGTCTGCATTTCCATTTGAAAACTTCAATGGCGTTATTAAAAAAGTTTGTCATGGTACACAATACGTTGCTCAACAAATTTGCAAGAATTTCCAAAGATTAAGATATATTAAAAATAATTCATATGTTTTCGAAAATGATAAATGTAGTCCAAAAGTAGTCGATTTATTTCTAAAACTTATGAATCAATGCACTGTAAAAAATTGTATTGAATATTGAAATGATCTAAAAATATTTGGAAGTGCAAAAAATAAAAATTTAACAACTGTACAGAAAGTCATAATTGAACAATTATTGGAAGAAGAAATAGAAGTAAAATGTAAATGGTATCACAGATTTATTTATAAAAATGTTTTATTTCATTCCTCAGAATATAAAAGATTAAAAAAGAGAAAAAATTCCTACGTTTTAACTGTTGATAACAAAATCATAAACATATCTGGCTTAATTCAAATATCTTCCACTGAACCTACTGCAGCTGATAACAAAGTATATATAATAATTGGTCAAAAAATAACCATTTTAGATGAATCTTTATGCAACTATAAAAATTTCCATTCAAATGCGTTTTCATTTATCGTAAAAGTATCCAATATCTTAACCTGTTGTAAAATATCTACAATAAAATCGAAATGTATTGTTGTTCCGTATAATTCATATAAAATGTGTGTTATTGAAATTGTTAATAAGTTTGAGACTGACTAAAATAGTAGTATATATCATGTAAAATTTATGTACATATTAATAATTAATGTAATTATATATTAATATGTAATTTTAATGAATATATAACACATGTAAGTGTTGACAAAAATATAAAGTCTATCTATGTGTTTAAAAACATGTAAATATATAAATATATATATAAAGCCAACATTTGAATGTATGTTTTACAGAACAACATGCACAATCACGAGCAGACGTTTTATAGTTTTTCTTATGACTTTATGTATGATTGCATGCGAGATGACATACACACCCATAGGTATAAAAATGGAACCGATCATAATATATAACATGTGCGTTCTACTGCAGAATAACATGCAGAGTCACAGGCTTACATTGCTTTTCGTCAATATAACTGGTCGCTGGATTATATACAGGGAAATATGTAAAGCCACAGGCAGACATTGTACACCTTTTTACATATAATTGTATGCATTTTTTCGTGCAGTGTATCATGCAGAAATGAGATAGTCCATTATGTATAATTGCAAGAAGATTAAATTACAGAATATCACGCATAGCATCAGGCTTTTGTTACACAGCTTTTCATCGATATATATGGTAATACGATTACTTGGGGGAATTTATAGAACTGCAGAAAGACATCATAAATATTTTTATATATTTATGAAAGAGTTATAAGCATAACTTTTTCCATGATTACATGTATGGTAACAGTCCAAAAATCAAGCATGCATTGTATATAGCTCTATAAAAATAACTCTTTGCATAATTACTAGATCATTAATATTATACAATTCATTATTTATAGTTGCATACTTCTTTCATGCAGAATAATATGCAGAACATCAAACTTGCATTATGCATCTTTTGTTCTATATAACTGATCGTATGATTACGTGCAGGGAAATACAAGAAGCTGCAGCGAAACATTGTGCATATTATATACATAATTGTTTGCATGTTACCCTGCAATATAATATACAGATTTGCATGCATAATTGTTTACATGTTGTTATGGAATATGAGATGCAGAATCTCATATATAATTGTTGTCATGTTATTTAATATAAAATGCAGAATTTCATTCATAATTATTTGCATGTTGTCATAAAATTTAACATACAGAATTGCATACACAATTGTTTACATGTTTTCATGCAGTATAACATGCACCATTGCATGCAGTAAGTATGAATTTCTTTATGCATAATTCCATGTATGTTTCTCTGCCTGACCTTTAATAGCTTTTCGACCACATAATTAGTCTTAGGATTACATACTGGGAAATCTATAGAGCAGCAGTCAAATATCGTAAATATTTTTATACATAATTTTATGCATGTTTTTTTGCATTATACATGCAGTATATATAGTATATAACATGCAGTAATTATGCAGACCATTTTACAGAACTACTTATATGTATTCCTGTAGAATAACGAGCTTAATACCAGGCTGATGTTACATAGCTTTTCATCGATATAGCTGGTCGTACGATTACATGCAGGCAAATATGCACATCTGTAGGGTGACGTTGAATATTTTGCTATACATAATTCTTTGCATGTTTTCACGCAGTATAACATGCAAAATTACATGCAGTAAGTATGCAGTTCTTTATGCATAATTCCATGTATGTTTCTCTGCAGAACAATATGCAGATGCACAGCCTGACGTTTAATAGCTTTTCGACGACATAATTAGTCTTAGGATTACATAGTGGGAAATCTATAGAGCAGCAGTCAAATATCGTAAATATTTTTATACATAATTTTATACATGTTTTTTTGCATAATAATATGCAGTAATTATGCAGACCATTTTACAGAACTACTTATATGTATTCCTGCAGAATAACAAGCTTAATACCAGGCTGATGTTACATAGCTTTTCATTGATATAGCTGGTCGTACGATTACATCCAGGCAAATATGCACATCTGTAGGGTGACGTTGAATATTTTGCTATACATAATTCTTTGCATGTTTTCATGCAGTAAGTATGCAGTTCTTTATGCATAATTCCATGTATGTTTCTCTGCAGAACAATATGCAGATGTACAGCCTGACGTTTCATAGCTTTTCGACGATATAATTAGTCTTAGGATTACATACTGGGAAATCTATAGAGCAGCAGTCAAATATCGTAAATATTTTTATACATAATTTTATGCATGTTTTTTTACATAATAATATGCAGTAATTATGCAGACCATTTTACAGAACTACTTATATGTATTCCTGCAGAATAACAAGCATAATACCAGGCTGATGTTACATAGCTTTTCATCGATATAGTTGGTCGTACGATTACATGCAGGCAAATATGTAAAGCTGTAGGGTGATGTTGAATATTTTTTTATACATAATGCTTTGTATGTTTTCATGCAGTATAACATGCAGAATTGCATGCAATAAGTATGCAGTTCTTTATGCATAATTCCATGTATGTTTCTCTGCAGAATAACATGCAGAATTCCAGGCAGAGATTTCGCGAAATTCCCGCTCATATCCATGCCAAATGGCAAGCATAGCAACAAACAAGTCCATAAGCAGATTTGCATGCAAGTGAACATGCAGCAATATATGCTGGTAAACATGCAGTATATTAAGCAGGTTTACATGCAGTACAACAGGTAGAACAACATGCAGTATGATAGGCAGGTTTACATGCAGGTATTTTTCGTAAGGGATCATCAACGTTTCGGCGAACATTGTCGCCCTCATCAGGACAATATCGGAGCTGTCGTGATTTTTGTACATCTCAATGATGTTTTTCCCCCCGGCTATTTAATAGCGGGGGACAAGAGACGCCGAGCGACACCGTTATTATTTATATTTCTCTGTCGGCTAATTTCTCAGAAGACTTCTGAGATGTACAAAAATCACGACAGCTCCGATATTGTCCTGATGAGGGCGACAATGTTCGCCGAAACGTTGATGATATAAGAAAAGGGCCTTTTTATTCTAACCCTTTTCCACATGATTGCCTCGGAGAGATCGATAAAGCCAACAAGCACACTAAATTTCAACATTTTCTAACATTTACAGTTTGTAACAATCATTGTATAACTTAGTTATAAGATATTTTTGTACTTTTATTACGAGGGAATTTTCTAGGATACATATGTTCTAAAAGTTTTAATAAATCAAAAAAATTGTTTTTATATGAATTTGTTTGACTGTTTAATTTTTGTTAGCTATATCAATGAAATTTTATTGTAAAACATTCATAATAATTATCAAAACTTATTTGTGGATTATTATTATTATTATTGATGTTTTATAATAAAATTTCATTGATATATAGCTAACAAAAAATTTCCTTTAAATATCTCATTATATATATATATATATATATATATATATATATATATATATATACCAATCCATTTTTATTTAAGAACTAGCTCGTTCATAGGAAAAAAATAGTTATAATAGAGATACTTTATGGACTCTTATCCGGATCCAATAAAAATAGTAAGTTTCTCGATTGTTTTTATTGACTATTTTGTTCCACTTTTTTTCTTTATCAACTTTCCTGTCCAATTATTAGGCATGACATACGTAAGTAAATGCATTACAGGAAATGGTTAAAAAATGTTTGAAAAAGCGTTTCATCGCTGGTCAAATCTTTCCTAAGATAACAAGCTTGTTTCTAACCCAGACAGAATAATACTACTCAGTAAATAGGGAATATCTGATGTGGATTTCTACCAGGGTAGTATATGATTTAAATAATTTGTTTAAACAATTTATTTAGACAAATTAATTTTTCAAAATTAAATTTTGCTCTCACATGCATATGTTTAAAGAGATTATTTATTTATTTGTTTAAACAAATTGTTTAAACAAATTAATAAATTAATTAATTTTGCAAAACTAAATTCTGCTCAAGTATGCAAAAATAATATCATGCTTTTGCAATATTATAAACAGAATGTTTAAACAAATTAATTTTGTGAATATTATTAAACATTGTTTTAATTATAAATTTATTTTGCAGGATATAGATGACGCAACGATGTGGAGTCCGGGAGATATTGAAACGATGCTTGATGTAAGTATTAAACATTTTTTTCCTCTTTTAATAATAATAATAATAATTAATTCAAAAAATTTTCTTTTTCATAATAATATCTGCGAAGAAATTAATCTATTTCCGGTGAGACTATACGAAGTACCACCGATTGAGGACAACGTTGATCAAGACGCTGCCCTTATTAATTTATTCAAAAAGGATCAGCCAAACGTCATTCCGGTTACAACTGAAAGTAACATGGTTGTAACCAACGATGATAATTCTGCTGCAATCCCAGAGCAGCAGGTTACTGATGACGTCAACCCAACAGAACAGCAGGAGGAGGAGGAGGAGGATGAACTTGAACCTCTAACAACTCAAGAGTTGAGAATATGCTACAAAGACTTATTTGAAGCATATGAGCAAAAAATTAACGAGAAATCGAAGCAGCCATCTACAGACTGTGAAAGTCTGTCTAAAGAAGATAAACTTTATAATTGCATAAGTAAAAATAATTTAGAATTAGTTAAATTAAATGAAAATTTCGAAAAATTAATTCAAATTTTATGTGAAAAAAATCGTAAATATAAGAAAAAATGTAATGTGTAACGAGAGATTAGACCGCGCTATTCGAACAGCGCGCGCTCGTTATTTCGCACGATGTGGACGTAGCAGCAAGCTTCGTTCGTGTATTATGGTGAGGGATGCGCGGGAGAAGAATAGGATAAGGCCCGCGCGCCGAATAGATCAGATTCGATTTGACCGTGCTGGTAGGTACTTCGTGCGTTAGGTACACCGTTTGCGAGGCCACCGTTAGTGCCCGAGGTAGATCGACTCTTCCACGGAGGAGCTCTAGGCTGTGTTCGTCTTCAACACCCGGATTGCAGGAGAAGGGACGCCTTCTCTGTACCAATCGACAGCACCCGAGCGAGATACCCGTAGGAGAGTTGACGGTTCGTGATAGTATCGAGGAAGCGACGCACACCTCGTGCTAATAGTAAGTCGAATCTCGTAAGAACATTTCCTCTTCCTTGATTGAGAGCGTGCGAGAATCTCTCCGCTGTCGCGCGTGCGACTGTCTGTGCGGATTATTATATTACTTTCTTAATTTTACAATATTCGAGTCTCCGACTCATTTCTTTAGCATAAATAACCGAGTATTTATTTCCCGTATCATCGCTTCATCTTCTTGATTTCCGAACCCGAAAGAACTATTCTTTGCACAGTAAGTGCTCGGGCGCATCACACATTTGTACACGCTGCATTTGGCCGCGTAATCGTTAATACGCAGGTTGCCGAGGAGCTACGTTGGGGTAGCAGTATAGAAGCAAAAGGTAAGACTCGGTGACGCGGCGACATACTGTGGTTGCCGTGACAAAGCCAAATTGCCCCGTTACAAATGTTAAAAGAAAAACCCCGAAAATTAATTTAAAAAAGAAAAAAAATAAATTATAAAAGCAAAAACAATGTTAAAATTTAAAATATATTATTTTAATATTTACTATTTTTTATACTTGTAATGTTAAGAAAAATTATAAAATAAAATTAGTATGTATAAATGTGTCAATTATTTATTAAAAAAATTACATGCCTTCCATTTGAAAAATTGCTTCTACATTGTAAACATTTTTAACAGTTTTTTTATTAACGCTAGCTTTAAAAAATTTTGGAAAAATATTATAATAACTATGGTGGTGGCGGCGATTCAGGACTTGATGCATATTCGGGGGCAGGTTTACGAATAATAATGTGTGGTCGATGTAGCGGTGGCGATGCCGGACTATCAGGTACAGCAGGTGATGCAGGACTCTCGGGGTAGGCTGCAGCAGGCCTTTGTCTTATCACTATAGTTCGAAATAGTGGCGGTGTTGCTGGACTTTCCGGAACTTGCAGTTTTTGTTGTTGTTGTGGTTGCACTGGCTCGAATAAATCTATATCTTCCGGTTCCGATATAATTGCTGCCCAGTAATTCACTGGAATCTGTACTGGTGGCTTAGGGTGGTATCGTTGCGGTAACTCACTAGAATCAATATATTCCGATCCTCCTTCATTCAACCACTCATCTAATTGATCGAGAGAAATATCTGGAGCAGTGTACGTCGCATTATTTTTTTTAGACATTTTTTTCTGAAACATAGCAATAAATTATTATTATTTATACAGTATTATTATGATTATTTATGAAGATAAAACACTTACCAAAATTTAACATGCTACTCGGTGAAAACTAAGAGCGAGAGAGAGTGGTCCTACACCTTGCACAGCTACGACTTAAATGCTAGTCGGTTCGGTAGAGACGAAAAAGATGGCTTTTCAGGGAGGTGCATCGAGCTCTCCCTCGCTCTCTCTCTCTCTCTCTCTCTCTCTCTCTCTCTCTCTCTCTCTCTCTCTCTGTCACCCTCGCGCACGCTTTCACTCTCTCTAGCTCTCGCGCGTGCTCTCACTCTCACTCTTACAACATCCTGTATAAAGACTTGCATTGTTTTTAATTTAAAAAAAGTGTATTTAATTCAGTTTAATTTTTTTATTAGGAATCAAACCATGAAAAATATGATTGAAAAATGCAAACAACTAGTTAAATCATTGGAGCAAGTTGAAAAAATATTAAGTAAATCACTAGATCTCACATCTATAAGATGATGGAAAAATCATTATACTCAATGCATAAAAACTTTAAAAAATGTTCTCAAACATGAAAATTTATCTGTACAGCAGAAGCAAAGTATGCTGTACATAATAGCAAAAACGGAATGTATGAATGCGAGACTTGAAACCATTACTCAGACAAAGAGTGGTAGTGGATTGCAAGCTAAAAAGAATCAATCCGATCGTATTCGTTGGATTGATATGGATAGTGCATTTAAAAATAGAATGAAAACAGCCACTATAGCTAATTTAGCACATATCGATCTAGTTGAATTTTTACGAGATTCATCTATATTATTGTCACGCAAAATAACAAGTATAATGCGAGAAGATATTGAAGCCTTAAGGCTACAAATACAGTTAATTATTAATACAGTTTTATCTTGTAAATTTAAAAAAACACATATCGAAGAAAATAAAGAGGAAGAATGTATTGAAATGAAACATTTTAATACAGAAAACCATGAAATTTTATTTGATACACAGTTAAATAAATGGTTTGAAGACAATATCACGGAACCTTTACTAGCAAATATTGAGGAGTTTCAAGAACGTGAGTCTGGTTGGACTCTTCATTGCATTGAAAATATACAGATAAATATAAATAAATTCAAGCCATTGCATACTGATAGCTCATATATACATCTACCATTATATATAACAAAGAGAAAAGCATGTAATAATGTGAAAAATAATGACACTAAATGCTTTTTATGGGCAATTTTATCTGCTTTATATCCTGCTAATGATAAAACACACTCCAATAGATTAAGCAATTACACTCAATATGAGCTGTGACGTTGTGCTTTTTCCGTCCTTGGGGAGGCGTAGCACCACGTAATGACACCTTTACGGGTTTACCGCGAGCTCGTATTTTATAATTAATTTTGGACGCCCGAACTCGCGATCTGGTACACTTATGCTGCCGGCTTGAGAACTCCTTTTACTCTAGGTCACGGGGGAGAGGTGCAGGGAGAGAAGTAAGCAAAATGAATAAACGCGACTGACTTAAAATAACACAAATTTATTATCAAGATTAAACAATTATGTATTGACTCGCGGGCGTGTGCTCGTCCTCGGGCGAGCTCACCGTCTCTACGCGGGCTGGCTCTAGGTTAGGGACTCGCGGCGGGAAGGTATCTCTCGAACACTCCTACCTGTCTCTACTCCTTTTGCTCCTCGTCCTCGCGTACTGGCGTTGCCTCGTACCCTGTGGAAGCGCTCGCGAAAGAAACTAATTGTCCGATCGAAAGATGCACACGGGGGGTTAATTCTGGACACAGGAAGTCGCCTTGGAAAAGATTGCTTGGTCTCGCTTGCTCACTCGATGTCTGTCCGTCCTAGTAGTACTCGATACTTGTCGATACTCCACTCGCTGGATACTCCGCGATACTCCACGATACTTCACGATACTGACTTTATTCCGCGCTCGGCAACTACGCTGGTTCGCGGCGTCTATCGCTCTCTCACTCGCACTCACGCATTTCCGTTAGATCGCTCTCTCGCGCCTATCACACATTTCCACGCTTTCGCACCATATATCACATTCGCACGCTTACGCCCTCTTTTACAATACTCTAAAATGCGCGCGACATTTGAAATGCGTTTACACGCATGTCTGGCTCTACTAATCGTATTTACACATTTTCCGCATTTCGGCACGCTTACATTCGTGTTTGCCGCTCGTACGCTCGCTGTGGATCGAGCCGTAGCCCTCCACCTTTTCCCAATATCATTCAGCGCATACGCGTTGCCTCCACTCTCACTCTTGTCTGTCTCTAATGCATTCATTCGCTCGCTATTTCCATCCTTCTCGCTCTCATGCTAGCATTCGTTCCTCGCCAACATGGCGGCCGCCGCTCGCGCGCGTACGCCTCGTGGCTCGCATGCCTCGTATCTTCTTGTCTCTCTCGCTCTCGCTCCATCAGCGCTGCGCCGTTCGTCCCTCTCTCTTGTTCTCGCCTTGGCTGCCGCGCGCTGCTACGCGCTGTGTTCCCCCGCTCTCTCGCTCTCGCCTCGTGCTGCTGCTGCTCGGCGGCAGGCTGCTCTCGGCGCCATGCTGTCCCACTGGCCCTAACAGCTGACTGCTCTCTCGCTGCTCTGAAAACACCACCGAGTGTAAGATTTACGTATCTTGACTGGGTGGTGTCCAGGCGAGCAGCCATCGAGGGGATCCCCGTCACAGAGCATACATTAAATATGAAAGGCATTGAGTTTCAAGTATCATTGAAACAGATACCACTATTTGAAAAGCATAACAGTTCTATTTCTATAAATGTTTTTGGATTGAACAACAAAAATATTGTACCCTTATATTTAATAGCTTGCAAAAAAAATAGTCGTATAAATCTGCTTTTAATAACAAATCAAAAGAATAATTTAGATGAAAATAATAAATTTATAGCTGAATCACATTATGTATACATAAAAAATCTTTCACGTTTAATTAGCAAAGATTTTACCAGCAAAAACGAAAATTATTCGTTTGTGATGGATGCTTGAATGTCTTTTACAAAGAAGATAGTTTGACGCAACATGAGGAGCATTGTAAAGTATTAAATAATTATAAAATTAGACTTCCTCGACCAGGAAATGATGTGATTCAGTTTAAAAATCATCGATACAATGAAAAGTTACCTTTCACAATCTACGCAGACTGTGAGTGTTTGTTAAAACGTATAAAACAGGATAAAATCACCAATACACAATCAGTGCAGAGCCATGAAATATATAGTATAGGATATTATTTTTAGTGCAGCTATAATAATTCTTTATCAACGTATAAGTTTTATAGAGGTCCTGAAGCATCTAAATGGTTTGTTACAGAATTGAAAAAAATAGAAGAACAAATAACTTCTTTATATAATAACCCTTTACCAATGTCAACTTTATCTCAGGCTGAAATAACAGAGTATTGTAATTCAAAAATATGCCACATTTGTAAAACGAATTTAAATGATGATGTGAAAGTGCGTGACCTCTGTCATCTTACTGGAAAGTATCGAGGACCTGCACAGAATGCATGCAATTTAAAGTATCAAGATTCGAAAATAATACCTGTTTGTTTCACAACTTAAGTGGTTACGATGCATATTTTATCAAGGGGCGCGGTAGCGCCACGATGGCAAGTATAAGGTACTTTAGTACGTACGCCGCCGTCGGGCGCTAGCCAGACCCTATTATACTTTGAACTTGCCCTGTTGGAACCTTGACGTACGGTTTTCTTCGTATTGACTGCGTCGTTTCTTACGTACGAGCGCTTAAATGAAAGCTTGCGACGAAAGTAATAAAATCACATCAGGGCCATATTTTGTGAAATTGCTTCTATCGAATGATATTGTAAAGTGAAAGTTCGGACTCCTCAATTCTCCTCACGGGAGAACAATTATTCGACGGCTATCCGGTGACGTAGTATCTACGTCATTCTGGGCTATATAGATATACTTTAGTATACGTTATTTTTCCGCAGACGACAGACGATGTTTTCATACACAGTGTTATTTTTTATCAACGTGAATTTTCTTTTGCTGTTTCTGTATATATATATATTGCTAAATATTGTTAAATAATAACATAAATATAGATTTTAAAAAAGTGTCAAATATAATTAATATTTTTGTTTTTACACGGTTATGGGAAAAATGAATTACGAGAACACAATCAGATAAGTATTAGTTTTATATCACATTTAAATATATTATATATATATAGAATTTTATGAACTTATTCTTTGTTTAAATGTTTTTTTATTTTTTCAGATTTTTATAAGTTATTATTTACCATATTGGTTCATGTGAGGTTATATGCTTGGAGCAAATACTGGAAAACAAAAAAGTTCCTGTTTTTATCAGCCTCATTGTTTGTGTTTATTAACAAACTAGGAAAATAGCTGGCATATCTATTAAATTTAGACCAGCAATTGGAATAGAGTAAGCGTAAGTTTTTTATTTTTGCATAATTTCTTATCGCAATATAATTAGAGTCATTAAGTAAGATATTGCAAAACAAAAAGATTTCTGTGTGTGAATATATTGAAATATTCTATCGGCCTCACTGATTCTATTTATTACCAGACTAGTAAATAGCTGGCATATCAATTAAGTTTAGACCAGCAATCGGAATCAAGTAATTGTAAGTTTTTTATTTTGAATTTGTATATTTCTTATCATAATAATTAGAGTCATTACTGTAATACGCAAAACACGAGTACTTATATCTTTGCATATTTTTGTTTAAGCATAATATAAATTTAAATCATTAAGTTACTCTTAATTAACTTTACATATAATTAGGAATTACATAGTATTAAAATTTTTCTTCAAAGATCTCAGTATTCATGAGTTGAAGAGGTAACAAAATAATCAAAGACTCGGGTTTAGTACCTTTTACACATTTTTTTTATTATTTTTCATTGTTCTTCATTTGGCTGTACCTCTGCCTCTTCTTCAACTTCATTTTCCACCCTATTTAAAAACTGAGACCTACGGGTCATTTCGACGTTGCCCATAGCCATTCTATTAATAAAATCTGCAAGATTTTGCAGATTCCGCTGGTATGGGTTTAACGGTCTAAGATAATATGGTCTCCTTCTATTGCGTCCAGCTCGTACTCCTCTTCTACCTGAAATGTTAAAAGTTTTAATGTTTTCTTTTATTTTAAATATTCGATACTGATTTTTAATATTCAATTAGTTATCATTTAATATGTTTTTTACAATGACTAGGTGTATTTTTTTTAATTTACCTCGGATAGTAATTCGACCATCTCCTTGATTTTGCTGAGGTTGCAGAGGATCTGGCTGACGCTGAGGATTCTCCACTCCTTATATGAATAAAATATAAATTAAAATTTTGTTACATTAATTATAATTTATATTTCTTGTATTCTTTTGCATTAGGAAAATAATATACGTTGGTATATAGATGGTTTTTTAACATAATCATCTAAATAGCAAATAATAATTTTTATAGTTTAAATATTTAAAAAAACATAAGAAATAGCGTGCCTTAATAAAACCAAAAAAATAGTAATTATTATTTTTACAATTTTACTGTATTCTTGACTTATTTTATTTAATCAATGGATGAAACAAATAGTTGTTTTACAAGTAGTAAATCAAAAATTAAAAATGCTTCTGAAAATAGTTAATGTTAGAATAAAGGGATTGTACGATTAAGAAGAGTTTAACTAATAATTAAATTAAAAAGTAGTACTTACAGTGATAAACGATATTAGTTCAGTAAAGTCTGATTATAATAATTTGTTTTTTCTTACTATGTACGTCGAATCACCTATAATAAAGAAATAATAATTTATTTTAAAACAAAGGATTATGTTCTTTTATTTTAAAGTTAATTTATTTAAAGAGAATTGAAATATACGTATCTGATATAGTCCATTGATGGTATTTTGATATTTTCCATCTTTTCTGTAAGTGCATTTATGCACTTTTAACTATTAGCAGGTCCAAGTTTAAACACTGTTGTACATGCACAGTATGAGTTTTAAATAATATAATTTTAATAAACTCTTGAGTACTAACGTAGATGAGGTTATCAGCTATTGTATCAGCTAGTCATCTAGCAGACTTATTATGTCTATGGCTAGCAGAAACGAAAATGTATTGAGACCAGTCATTATGTCTAACTTGAAGTATCAATCTACTGCTGATTTCTGCTAGTTTATAACCTCCGCATGGGTACTCCAAAATTAAGATAAATTATATTATGTATTATATTATCTAAAATGCGCTAAAAGCCGATAAAACTCATATCATGCGTGTGCAATAGTGTTGAATCTAGAATCTGCAAAAAGTTTCAAGTACAAAAATGCTTTTACAGAAAAGTTGGATAAGGATATCAAAATACTATCAATGGATCTCACTATATCAGATATGTATACTTCAATTATTTTTCATTAAATTAACTTTTAAATAAAAGAACATAATTCTTTGTTTTAAAATAAATTATTCCTTCTGTTACAGGTGATTCAACACAGTTAGGATGAAAAATCAACGTATGATCACCAGACTTTACGTTAATAGCTTCGTTTCTCACTGTAAGTATTAGCTTTGAATTTATTAAAGGGATTTCATCCGCTGATTAAATGAAATAAGATGTGTAATATATAATCCATTAGGGATCAATTAACTACATATATTCTTTTTCTGATGGAGAAGAGAATATAAAAAATATTAGATGTTAATTAATCAAATATAACATAAGGTGGTGCGTGTAAGTAATAAATTAGATTAAAATATTACAGGATTTTAATTATTTAAAAAAAAAAGTTTAAAATTATTTAGTAATTTGCAAGGCTTCATGGAGTTAAGTAATAAAAATACTGAGACACGAATCTTCTGATCCAGAGGAACGGAAGTCTCTAAATATGGCTAAAATCTAAAGTATAAAAAGTTGGCTTCTCGTTGTAAGTCAATTTATTTACACCAAATATATATATTACCATAGAATATAATCTACTCTAGTTAATAAATGCAGTATACGTATTGCTGTTCATATTTCACCATCTATACAACATATACTTTGAGGTAAGGAAACTGTTAAATGGCTTTCATCATCCGCTAATTAAATAAAATGCATTACTCATAAATTAACTATACCTACATTATTTTCCTGATGGACAATAATATAAAAAATATTCAGAATTGTAAATTAATCATATATAATATTTGGTGATGTGTGTAGGATAATAAATTATTATTATAGGATTTTAAATAATCAAACAATAAAAATACTGAGATACGTGTCTTCTGATTAAAAGCAAAGGAAGTGCATAAATACATCTGAAATGTAGTATAAAAAGTTGGCTTTTCGTTGTAAATCAAATCCATGAATGTAATTATATATGTAAAATATGATTACTAGTAACATTTTGTTGCAGGTCATATATATATTTATTCATTAAAATATTTGATAATCTACTATCTTAATATATATGTTGTTCTATTATATATAGTGTATATACAAGAAAGTAAAAAATTGTGCGATTATTATGATAGAATAATTAGCTATTACAACATAAATTAATTATTTGAAAATGTAAAAAACATTACAAAATAAAATAAAGATTGATATCAAGGGGCGCGGTAGCGCCTCGATGGCAAGTATAAGGTACGTCAGTACGTACGCCGCCGTCGGGTGCTAGCCAGACACTATATACGTTGAATTGGCCCTGTTGGAAACTTGTCGTTCAGTTTTCTTGACATCGACAGCTTTGTTTCTCACACATGAGCACTTAAATGAAAGCTTGCGAAAAAACTAACAAAATCACATCAGGATCATATATTGTGAAATTGCCTGTATCAAAAGTTATTGTGAAGTGAAAGTTCGGACCCCTCATTTCTTTTCGCGAGAGAAAACTGAACAATTAATGTAATTCCGGTTACGTCAGAGCTACGTACTTCCGTAATATATATAGATCATCATGTATATACTTATACACGTAGTATGTGTTATGCAGACGATCTTTTATGAAACAGTATTTCTTTTGCGAAACAGTATTTTATTATTTTTACTTGATGTCAGGACATGAATATTTTTTTTAGTAACAGTTTCATTTTATTATAATAAAAAATATTGTTATAATATAAGTTTATATGTAGATATTTAAAAATTTCGCAAATAATTATAATAAGTGATAATATGGATCCAGTTATAGTATAGATAAGTATTAAGTTTTATTTATAAATATGCAATATATATAAGAGTTTCGAGAACTGATTCTTTGTTAAAATGTTTTAAATAATTTTTCAGATATTCCATTGGGATGTTACAGAACTGTTAGGTTATGCAAGGAAAGATATTCCTGTGACAAACTAGTGAAGTGAAAAAAATATTTTTATTTATTATCAATTCCTGGGCCAAATTAGTGAAGTGAAAATTCATTTATTATTGTGCTACGATCCAAGAAAAATTAGTTGTGTAAGTGTTTTACTTTTACACTAGTCAATTACGCATTAATATTAACTCACTACATTGACAATATCATTTAATTTTGTTAGATATGTTTGTTGAACTGCATAAAACTTATGAAATTTATTAACATTTTGTGACCAATTAAAAGGGTATATATTCGATTTATTAATCTTCCAAGAGTATCATTTATACGTTAGTTATTCACTATTGAAAACAAAATAACATTTTTAATTCAGCAACTATTAGGTTTAAAGAAAATGTACAAGAGACCTTTTGTTATTTTCTTTTGGAGTAGAATAAGCTAGTATTTTTTTATTTATCTAACCCTACGAATAGCAATTTTAAATTTTGACGAACAGGCCAACAAAAGCAAAAATTTTTGTTAATGAGTTTACATAAATTATAAAAATACTAGCTGATTCTACTCCAAAAGAAAATACCAAAAGGTCTCTTGAACAATTTCTGTAGATCTAATAGTTTCTGAATTAAAAATCATAAACTGTTTTTTTGTCAACTCCAAAATGATTTTTAATTCAGAAACTATTAGGTTTAAAGAAAATGTATAAGACACCTTTTATTATTTTCTTTTGGAGTAGAATAAGCTAGTATTTTTTTTATTTATCTAACCCTACGAATAACAATTTTAAATTTTGATGAACAGGCCGACAAAAGCAAAATTTTTGTTAATGAGTTTACATAAATAATAAAAATACTATCTGATTCTACTCCAAAAGAATATAGTAAAAGGTCTCTTGAACAATTTCTGTAGATCTAATAGTTTCAGAATTAAAAATCGTAAACTGTTTTTTTTGTCAACTCCAAAATGATTTTGGAAGAATTCTTTTGACTGGAAGGAGTTTCACTGGAGTTTCACTGAAAGGCATTATTCAACTATAAGATTATAAATAATTTTCTTGTTATGTGACAATCTAGTGAAAGTGTTGTGCTTTTTAATTAGATAAGTATTTAGTTTTATTTTGATTTATATAAATATACAATGCAAATAATGGATTTGTGAACTGATTCTTTGTTAAAATATTCTCTTTTATTTTTAAGGTTTAACTGGAAGGCATACAACTATCAGATTATAAACAATTTTCTTGGTATGTGAGAAGTTAGTGAAAGTGTTGTGTTCTTTTAAGTATTATTGAAAGTTTTGTTATTATTCAATAAGTTCAGAAGACAAGTGGTTCCAGATGTAACGAGACTTTTCTCAATGAAAAAGCATGTTTAATTAGTATACGGTATAAAGAGAACTTGCGAAGGCACAATTTTACAAGCAAAGAATTCTTGTGACATGACAAGCTGGTGAAATTTTCATTTTTTAGTATCGAAGAAAGTTTTTAGTGTTTGTAGTACATGTTTTTCTATTTTTATTAAGGGGATGTCGGAGCTAGCATGACGGGTTATGACTCTGGCAGTTCCAAGTTTTTATTGAGCACATGCTTTGTATCATCAAAAATCAAACGTATAATTGTTCCTAATCGTACAGGCTACCTCGCAACACAAAGCTTTTTTTATTCAATATCTAAAAATTTTTAAATTATGAATTTATTGCATAAAAAAAGTGACGGTCACGTTACGGATTCCCAAAATTCATATTGGATAGCAGTTCCAGCTTTTCGCAAAAATTATGAATATATACAGAAATCTGAGATGAAGGAAATATAAATAATTATAATAACTACCTCGCATCACTGTGCTTTAGTGCACTAAACAAGACTATGTATTTGCTATTTATGATCGAATACAATTTTTGAGGTTACGTAATGCCTCATTTAATTTGCATGGCTCCGACTTCCCCTTAAGAAGTTACGCAACTGTCATGTTATATTCCTGTGAGAAGCTATAGTAATGTGCAAAATATTTTTATAAGATTTATAATTATTGCACAAGTACAGAAGACAAGTGATTTAGAATTTTCACCCAATTTTGAGAGAGCAAGTACACTCAGATTCCAGATGTAACGAGACTTTTTCAGGTTTTACTGGAAGGAATACAACTATCAGATTATACAGAATTTTCTTGTTATGTGACAAGCTAGTGAAAGTGTTGTGTTTGCATCATTTATTTATCATTCAAAGTTTTTACAGATTTGCAGTGGATGTTTTCCTATTTATAATTATTCTATAAGTTCAGAAGACAAGTGGTTTAGAATTTGTTCGCAATTTGGAGAGAGCAATAGTACACTCAGATTCCAGATGTAACGAGCTTTTCTCAAGGGAAAAGCATTTTTTTGTTTAGTATACGGTAACGAGAACTTATGAAGGCATACAACTATCAGATTTTACAAGGAAAGAATTCTTTTGACATGACAAGCCAGTCAAATTTTCATTTTTTAGTATCGACGAAAGTTTTTACAGTATTCAATATTGAACAGCTCAAATATGGTCTAGATGATTTTCAGGGAGACCTACCTGAAAATTTAGACACTAAATTTATGATGTCAACCGTGTAAGTATTTATGTGAAAGTCATACAGGGGATACCACAACTTTACTGACACTATTTTTTACAGGTTTTCATAAAGTTTGAATTCGATTACAGTTTTCTAAACGTTTACCAAATTAGGTGGGTTGCATTAAAAATGATAATACGTCTATCATAAAGAAACATAGGGATATTGGAAATTAACTTACATATACTTCTTTTTATTCTAAATATTATTTTCATTATTCTATAATATAGATTAAACAATTGTGAAGGATACGATGTAAACTTGTATAAATATTAAAATGCTACATCACTCATGTTCTGCATGACCATAGTATACGTAACGTACAAATGCTTTCAAGAAAGCAGTTATCAGTTAATTAATTAGCAATAATTTTAGACGTACAGATTTCTTTGATGTATATTTGCGAAACAAATCATTATGGAACTTAACATTAAATTTAGTGTCAATAAAGGAAAAAAAACGGGCTATTCTATTTACCTCGAGGGTGGTGTGGAAAAGATAGATTTCTTAGTGAATACTAATGATCTAAAAAACTATTTACTCTACAGATAGTGTCTAAAAAATAATTATTATTATTATTACAATAATCCATGAGCAAATGTACATTAATATTTTAAATTTATTACTTATTTAGTTGATGTTAACTATTCTTTGTAATTTACATATTATATACCTTTTAAAAGTAGTGAAATCTCTGCCCCCCCCCCCCCCAAACAAACCTTTTCAAGGTAAAAGGCTGGCAAGTATAAGGTCGTTTCTTCATGTAAAAATTAAAGATTAATTTTACAACTCTTGATAACCTTAATGTAAAAAAAAACTCTTAATAACACTTATGCAGACAAAACCAAACTTTTATTAACATTCATACAGACAAAATAAAAATTCTTAGAGCTTACTCTAAAATTCAACTTTAATTTTCAAACTTCGACAACTCTTATGTAGTCGAAATTATAAGTGCTGTATTCTATACAGTTATTTAATTATGGAAATTAAAGATCTTGATAACACTTATATAGACAAAATACTAGTAGCTTTACTGCATACTCTTAAGACGTGTGGATATTATAATCGTCAGATCAACAAATAATATATCTTCTTTCCTCTTGTGAATAAGTGATCGAACACAAATACTGGAAGAATATGTGATACTTATAGATCAAGTTGGAAAACAAATAATTATGTTAGGATGAATGTCTTCTTTTACCTATTCAATGAGTTAATCACAATCACTCAAATCATGATGCTTATACATCAAGCTAAAAAATCCGAAACTCGCATGTATGAAAATATGAACGTGTAACCATCTTCGCGTTAAGGGTCTGTTGGACAGATTACCATTTCTTTAGTGTCACGTCTCCTTCGATTATCTATACCTTCGATTTGACATAAATTCTCATTTTAATTTTAAGAAAAGAAAGTTATGATATCAATAAATAAATTGGCAAGTTTTTTGTTATAAAAAGTAATTGTTTTCAAATAAATAAATAACCGATTAAATTGAGGAAGGATTATAAATATATGTGTTCATATAAACACTCAATCAAATTGCAGCATGTGAAAAGGTGGATAGCCTGTAAAAAGATACAGTCGGGTACAATTAAAACTTTGAATAATTGCGACTGCTGCCACGTTCTGTACATGTAATAGAATGGTATGATGTTCTTACATGACATTATCACATGACAAATGTGCCCATAATATGCAGTAATATCATGTTTGTCTAAAATTATTATGTAATTTAACAAGATTGTTTCGCATCATGAAAACTTTTTCATTTATTTACGGAAGCTACGAGCGGATGTACAATCTACTCTACTTAGTAATTCAGTAAATGTATTGCTATCCTTAATTCATTAAAAATCTATGTCCAGGACGATTATATACAATTATATATGAGATTTAAATTCTGTTGATTTACATACATTTAAAAAAACAGGAACAAATTCTATCATGTAGAACGCAATTTTTTGACGGAAAAATTTGCCGCCCCGTCCTATCATAGATAATCGATGAACCACTAAATGTCAGTGTAATTAACAATATCATAAAATTTTTAATATAGTTAATTTATCGTCCTATTATCCTATAATGCGTAATACTCAAATCATTATATTAATCTGTGAGACCAATGGCCTCAAATAATAATAAAGAATGGAATTTTTTAATTAAGTAAAGATTTTAGTTAAGTAAAGATTTGGAATTAAAAGCTGTAAACTACATAAATATTAATTTAAAATTTTTAAACTTGATTTATTTTCCAACTTGAGTCATAGAAATTTATTTTATAACATTTTTTTAATATGTAATAATAGTAAGAATTATTTTTAATCAACTTTCTGCCATCTTCCGATAATACTAACAGAGGTTTGTAAAACATACATACAAATAACCAAAAATTGAGCTTAGAATGATTGCAAGATTAAGTTTGAATTCTTCAAAAATTGGTCAAGGACAGTAATAAATACATATAGAATGAAAAATCGATTCAGAGATTTTTTAACGGTGTTTCATTAACAAGTTAATTTGGTTAACCTTGAATAATTTAAAGATGGTATACATCGTTAGCTATGATAGGACGGGGCGGCAAGTTTTTCCGTCAAAAAATTGCGTTCTACATGATAGAATTTGTTCCTGTTTTTTTAAATGTATGTAAATCAACAGAATTTAAATCTCATATATAATTGTATATAATCGTCCTGGACATAGATTTTTAATGAATTAAGGATAGCAATACATTTACTGAATTACTAATCATATTTGACGTCTCAAACCACTTTCCAGGACAAATTGATTTACTGCCTCTAACAAAAGAGAAATATATTTCTTTTACAAAGCATGTTGAAAACAGTAACATCAAATTTAGATTTTTAGACTCTTTTCGATTCATGCCTTCTTCGCTAGAAAAACTGGCATCATATTTGCAAGACTATAAAATTGTAAAGAAAGAATTTCATCATCTCAACAATGAACAAATGAATTTGTTAACAAGAAAAGGAGTTTTACCCTACGAGTACATTGACTCATGGAAAAAACTAGAAGAGATTAAGTATGAGAGTCTACAGCCTCGATCCTGCTCATTATTATACTACTCCAGGTTTCTCTTGGGATGCAATGCTCAAACATACTGGAATACAATTAAAGCTCTTAACCGATATTGACATGGTTCTTTTTGTAGAGCGTGGAATCAGAGTTGGTTTAAGCCAATGCTCAAATCGTTATGCAGAATCTAATTACAAGTACATGCTCGAAAAATATGACGCTAGTAAGGAAAATCAGTTTCTAATTTATTTAGATGCAAATAATTTGTACGGGCATAGTCTTTCACAAATTCTTCCATACGATCAGTTTGAATGGCTTGAAAATTTAGATGATTTTAATTTATGGAATACTCATCCTAATGATTCCTACGGTTTTATCCTCGAAGTTGATTTAGATTATCCAAGAAATATACATAATGATCATAATGATTTACCATTCTGTCCTGAACATGCAAAACCGCCAGGTAGTAAGCAAGAAAAACTTTTGGCTACTCTGTGATCTAAGAGAAATTATGTGATTCACTATGTAGCCTTAAAACACGCTCTCTTGAATGGCTTACAGCTTCGCAAGATCCATAGAGTTCTAAAATTCAAGCAATCACAATGGCTAAAATCATACATAGATTTGAACAGCAGTCTCAGATCAGTAGCGAAAAATGAATTTGAAAAGAATTTTTTCAAGTTAATGAATAATGCAGTATTCGGTAATGGAAAATGTTAGAAAAAGAGTTTCAGTAAAGCTTATGAGTAAATATGAAGGAAGATATGGTGTTGAGGCTCAAATTTCAAGTCCAAACTTCCATAGCAGTGCTATATTCAATGATCCATACTTAATAAAAAAAATAGAACTACAATTTTTATTTGAGGCTATCGTTCTCACAGTTTAACATAATATTATATTATACATAAATATTATATATAAACATATATTATAAGTATATTAAAAATTTTATGAGATTGTTGATTACACTGACATTTAGTAGTTCATCGATTATCTATGATAGGACGGGACGGCAAGTTTTTCCATAAAAAAATTGCGTTCTACATGCTAGAATTTGTTACTGTTTTTTTAAAATGTGGGATCGATTTTTTGTATGAATTAAATCTTATATTTAATTGCAAATGATCGTCTTGGACATAGATTTTTCATGAAATAAGGATAGCAATTTACTGAATTACTAAGTAGAGTAGATTGTACATCCGCTCGTTGCTTCCATAAAAAATCGAAAAAGTTTTCATAATGCGAAACAATCCTGTAATATATTATGGGCACATTTTTCATGTGATAATGTCATGTAAGAACATCATTCCTATATGTACACTCGGATACTATTGAACTTTGAATAATATCGAATTAGTGCTATGCTTTGCGCATGTTTGTGATCGGTCACGGAACGCTCTATTTACCGGAAGTAAGGTGACCTAACCTCCCACACTAAATACGGCGTAAGAGTGATCAGTCATTAAACGTCAACTGGAAATGCGCAGGACGTGGCGGCAATCGCAGTTATTCCGACAATTCTACCGACAGTATCTTTTCACAGGCTAGCCACCTTTTCACATGTCACAATTTGGTCGAGTGTTTATAATGATGAATACATATATATTTATAATCCTTCTCCGATTTAAACAATTATTTATTTATATCAACTCAATTGCTTCTTATAACAAAAACTTGCCAATTTCTTTATTGATATCATAACTTTCTTTTGCTATATTAAAATTGAAATTTATGTAAAATCGAAGGTATAGAGAAGATAGACTAAAGAAATGGTAGTCTGTCCAACAGATCCTTCAAGCAAAGATGTTTACGCATTCATATTGATATAGATAGATGAAAATTTCTAGTTATTCAGCTTCATGTATAAGCATCATGTTCTTTCAGTGTCTGTGATTCACTCATTTACGAGGTAAAAGAAGACACATATATTAACATAATTATTTGTTGAACTAATTAGAAATACCTTTTTAATCATTGCATTATAATCACATTTCTTATCAACCTTTACTAAGGGAAAAGTAATAAACGTACACAATAAACCTGCTAGAATATTATTTACATTATTATTGAAAGTTTGACTTTAATTTACATAATGAAAATAGACTTTAGAATAAGCACTCTGAATTTTCACCACATAAGGGATATCGAGAGTTTAAAAATTAACTTTGATTAATTCTACATACAGTAATCTTAAAGCATCGATTTGTGAACGTTTTAATCGCACTCTGAAAAACAAAATGTGGAAATTGTTTAGTCTACAAGGTACATACAAATGGCTAGACAGTTTACAGGATTTAACTTTGCAGTATAATAATAGCCGTCATCGAACAATAGGAATGAACCCTGTAGAATTTAATAAAGACAAAGTTAATCCAATAATCAATCGAATGAAAAAATCAAACAGAAATCTTTATAAACGAGCTAAATTTAAAATTGAGATCGCGTACGTATAAGCAGAATTAAGGGTATTTTTGATAAAGGTTATACTCCCAATTGGTCAACCGATGTTTTCACAATAACAAAAGTTTCAAATACAAAGCCTTACACCTATCATCTAAAGGATTACCAAGACAATTCAATAGCTGGAGGATTCTATGAAGAGGAACTTCTCAAGACTAAACATCCTGATGTGTACTTGATTGAAAAACTTTTGAAAAAAAATGGTAATCGAATTTATGTAAAATGGTTAGGTTTTGACAATTCTCACAACAGTTGGATAAATAAAAATGACATGTAAGTACAAATAAACTGCATTTATTCATTTATTTCCTTAATTTTCTTCAATAGTACAAGTGTTATAATAATATTATTTGCTTGATCGATTCTTCTCTTGAAACGTGCTCAAAAAATGGTATAGTTATTTTCACTGTTTTTCCTACACATAATAATTTAATAATAATTCACATGATAATATAATTCACATAATATATATGATAATTCACATAATAATTTAATTTATGTTAAAGTGTTTTGTGTTGTTTGGCTCTGTTTCCCTGGATATGAATGGACTTATTGGTGTATGTTTATGTCAGACCTATCTGATTGAGTTCGTCTTTTGGAGCAAAGGCCGTCTCTTTCAGATTGCTCTTCCTGGATTCGACTAAGTTTTGATGTGTAAATAGTGGGTCTCAATAATTTTACACATTGAATTTAGTTTGTGTGTTGGCTTAATTATTTGTTTTATTGCCTATGGAATTGATAATGACTTTTGCCGACCAAGTTTTGTTTGTGCATAAATCGAGCAATACTTATGAACTCAGTGCTTCGTGCAAGTGCGTTGCTTTAATTTTTTTAAATTATAGTTTGAAAGTTTTATTTGTGGGTCCAATATGGGATATTAATAATGCTTTTGGGGTGCCTGTCTATTAAGTTAACTATTTGCTTGTTTTGTTATTTGACAGACTCCTATGCTAAACTACTCTGTGGTACGTTAAACTATTTATATTGAGTTTGGGGTATGTGAAAAAGGTATTGGAAGTGCAAACTGTGAAACTTTCAACGTCTTTTATCGTGGTACACTGTGTTGAATTACGTTCAATGTTTTCTATTATTATTTACACTCTGTATTATAGCTGACAACCTAATTTACTTTCATCGTTAAATATTTATTCATCACATCCATAAAATTTATATATACTGAATTTACTGCTAAACCATAATATCAAAGAAAGTATAAAATATATATATAATATCAACTTCCATTTGGTCCCATTAAAAATGGAATAAATATCTGCAAAAAATACATGTTTACAAAGACCAGAGCTTATATATAATAACTACTGTGTTAAGGTACTAAAAAATGTATGTAAAATATCCATAGATTTTAATCACTACTATAATAATGACTACATATAGAAATGAGAGCGAAGAATATAATTGAAATAACTAAGCTACATTTTGAATATTTCGGTCTTCGCCTGATTTAAAATCTGTTATAGCTATAAAAGCTTGTTTTAACATGCTGAAACAATACAATTGAGTTTATCTAAGAACTTATAGTTTTGATTTTTATAGTTATGCACCTGACAATTTAGACCCTAAAGCCATGAAATCGATGGAGTAAGTATATAATATACACATGCTGATTATTGTATAAAACATTACTGTTGCATCAAGCAAGAATATTCTCTATTATATAAACTGAATAGTCTCTAAAATCCAACAAAATAAAACAATTTCACTAGCTATTCATAAGAATCCCTTTCGACGAACAGCCTGAGAGTCTACCTCCCAGGAGACGATAGGAAAAGTTATGAACTATTCATCTACACTTAAACAACTTAGAAACTTTCATGCATGAGCGATGCATATTCTTGACACTTCACTAGCTTCTCACAATAGAAAATAATTTTTTCCTTATATATAAACTGAATATTCTCTGAACTAAGAAAATAAAACACTTTTACTATCTATTCATAAGAATTCTTTTCGACGTACAGCCTCAGAGTCTATCTCCCAGGAGACTATAGGAAAAGTTAACATAAGCACTTCCACAATTGTAGAAACTTTCTTGCGTGGAAGATTGAATATAATCGTAACACTCAACCAACTTGTCACATCATTAAAATTATATAAACAGGAAATTCTGTATAAATTTTCTTTGATTCTTGGACGATGAAAATACAACACTTTCACTAGCTTCTCATAAGGATCCCTTTCGACGAATAGCCTGAGAGTCTACCTCCCAGGAGACAATAGAAAAAATTACACATCCACTTCAAGAATGTAGAAACTTGCTTGAAAGGTGAACCCAGGAGACGATAGAAAAAGTTACATATTCACTTCAACAACGTAAACTTTCTTGAAAGATGAATTCTTAACACTTTACTAGCTGCCACATCACAGAATAGTTATTTCTTTATATAATCTAATAGTAAACAAACCTGAAAAATAAAAGGATATATTTTAACAAAGAATCAGTTCATGAATCTTTCATGTATTGTATATAATTTTAGACATTTACATTTTAGCACTTTTTTCAACTTCACATAATAATTGTTTGGATAATACTTTTCATAAGTTTATTCTCGTTTAAAATAACACAATCACTTTCTGCATACATATTTTTTCAACTAAATGTCCGTCTAAGTATATTGATAGCTAGGCTTCAGACCACGAGTCTCACAATTTTCCTTATTTTTTCAACTAAATGTCCGTCTAAGTATTAAGATAGCTGGGCTTCAAACCACGAGTCTCACATTTTTCCTTATTATTTCAACTGAATGTCCGTCTAAGTATTAAGATAGCTGGGCTTCAAACCACGAGTCTCACATTTTTCCTTATTTTCACAAAGTTTACAGGTATTATTATTATAATATACAGATTAAACGGCATAACCTGTTCAAATAATTTAATACACAAATTATCACCAATACAACACTAAAAATCATTTAGTAATGGATTACATTCGAAACAATCCTCACACATAGCTTTAATTTAGAATTTATATCACTAATCACTATGCTGAGTTACGCTGTAATCTATTAAACTTGAACTATCTTTCAATTTAATCTTGTGAACATATCAACATTTTGAATATAAAAAGACACTATCACTATTCTTCGTAAGTAGCAAAAAAAGATTATGCTATTTATGAATGAAAGTTTAACAGTTTACCTCGGCAGCTGTATTTGGTTTTTCAAAAGTTTCAATGTTATAATTTTAATTTTAGACATTTTATTTTTAGCACTTTTTTCAACTTCGCATAATAATTGTTTGGATAATACTTTTCATAATTTTATTCTCGTTTAAAATAACACAATCACTTTCTGTATACAACTTTTAATAAGTTCACTTTTTAACACTTTTTTATGGTACATTCCATCCGATCTGGATAGAGAAAAAGTCTATAATTCACAGCAAGAGGTGGATAGTCCTCCATAAGGAGACGATCCTCCATAAAAAACAATCCTTCACACTAGTAGATGAATTACTTATTATCAAAATAAAAATCTTCCGCTTGCACCAGATATTCTGCTAACTTAATAAATATTCTTACTTCACAGCATAATAAATACTGCAAATCATAAATATTTATAATTCAAACTTTTTTCAATGGCAATATAACCTCCCAAAAGTATCTGAAAAAGAAAAGAGAACATTTAAACAAAGTATCAGTTCACGAAACCTTGATTTATATTGTATATTAATAAATCACAATCATAAAACTAAATACTTATCGAATCTAATTATACACTATTAATCATGTCGATCATTATGAACGAAATTGACTTATTTCTCACTGTTTTTAAATGACACTGTTTTAAAATATTAAACTTATGATATATTTCGCACTATCACAATATTTTATAATAATTTGTTAAATTATTAATTAAAATATTTACGTTGATTATTATCAACATAAACAATGTTTCACCATGAAACATCGTCTGCATCTGCTCAGCATGTACAAGTAGATCTATATTGATGCATGGTGTGCTATATATTATTACGGAAATACGTAGGGCTGACGTAACCGGAAGAATTGTTCAGTTTTCATTCTTCTCTCTTGATGAGAATCGAGGGGCTCGAACTTTCACTTTACAATATCTGTTGATAGAAGCATATTCAGAAAATGTGACCCTGATGTGATTTTGTTAGTTTCGTCTCAAGCTTTCGTTTGAGTATTTCTATGTGACAAATAATACTGTCAAAGTGAAGAAAACCGTAAGTCGAGTTTCCAACAATGCCTATGAGATGTATATAGGGTCTGGCTAGCGCCCGACGGCGGCGTACGTACTCACGTACCTTATACTTGCCATCGTGGCGCTACCGCGCCCCTTGATACAAGTGGATTTTATAACTTTTCATTAGTTTTTCAAAATCTTTATTGTAAAATTCTTTTCCTCAATCTGTCTGTAAATTCTTGGGTACTCTTTTTTGCAAAAGTATGGACTTCATAGCTTCAGCTACACATTTCCCAGTTTTTTCTTTGACTGGCACAGTCCAAGCGTACTTTGAAAATGTATTAATTACTGTGAGTAGGTATTTAAAACCTTTATACTGCTTGGCATATGGAATCATTTCAACAAGATCTGCCTGCCAAGTTTCATCAATATCTTTAGTGATGAATGAGCTACGTGGATAATTACGCCTTGCAGGCTTATGTAGTTCCTTCACTAATTTTGCCTTCATTTTGTCTACGAGTCTTCTCTTGCAAATCTGATAGTATGTTGTTTATTTTAGCAATATCAGATTCAATTTTCTGAATTTAATCGTTCAAGTTACTTTCAATTCCTTGCAAATCTTTAAGTAGTTTGTGCATTCTATGCTTAACCTGTTTTTTCACAGACTTTAAATTTCCAGCATCAGTTTGCTCAGTATCATTACCTACATTATACAATACTCGATTATCTAAATCAAAATTTCCATCACTACTAAGCTTGAATCCTACTCCAGGCGGTCCTCGTGATGACTCTGTTTGCACCAGCAGCTGACGTCCAAACACATCAATGCTCTTTTTGATACTGAACTAATAATTTCTGCCTCACGAAGCTCCTCTACAATTGCTTGAATTACATTTACATGATTGTTATTACCAGCAGATGTTTCAGCTATAAGTAATCTTATACGATCTACAAGTTTGTTTGGATCATCCCAGTAGCGGTGTTATCACAACGTTATTGGAATATAAGATCTTACAAAGGGATGAAAGAAAAATGTTTAAAATAATTTCTCCAGTCGGGATTTGAACCCAACTCCTTTCGCTCAGTAGACTCGCTCGTTATCCACTGAGCTATTGTTTTGTTGTTGTCATTCAAGTTAATGTGTAGGTTAAAATGAAAGATAAACGAGGGCCTTTAAAATATAACCTAGGTTCAAAATTATTTGGCAACAACAAAACAATAGCTCAGTGGATAACGAGCGAGTCTACTGAGCGAAAGGAGTTGGGTTCAAATCCCGACCGGAGAAATATTTTTTAAACATTTTTCTTTAATCCCTTTGTAAGATATTATATTCCAGTAACGTTGTGATAACATTCTGCAATGTTATCATAACATTGCTGTATTATTTCAATAGGGAAGAAATTTTTTCGAAAAAATCGAAAAAAAAATTTATAATATATTAATGTTCTGGGAATGTTGAATAAGCTTACTACAATATTATTGTAATATTACTTTCCACGGATGAGTACGGAATACCGATCGAATCGATGTAATATTAAAACGGACATTTTACTTCGCAGCAATGTTGCCTGACCGTGGCCAGCTGGTTACGTAACCTTCCCGCAACGTAATTGATCCTACTTTACTTACCAAAGTAACATTCCAGCAATATTCCCAGAGTATTGGGTGCTATATGGGGTTATGCCCAATTACAATAAGAAAAGAAGCGTTACCGCAGAATTTCTAAAAACGCAGTACCAGGCAGAGAGAGAGAGACAGAGAGAGAGAAAGAGAGAGAGAGACAGAGAGAGAGAGAGAAAGAGAGAGAGACAGAGAGAGGGAGAGAGAAAGAGAGAGAGAGAGACAGAGAGAGAGAGAGAGAGAAAGAGAGAGAGAGAGAGAGAGAGAGAGAGAGAGAGAGAGGCAGAAGAGTCGGCTATAGTATATCAGCACAATGATGAAGACCAAGCGAAGCGAACACATGCGAAAAAAGTAAAAAAAAAACCCGATATAATCGTCATTTCAACTGAGATGTAACCCCTTAACGCAGTAATCCGCAGTCAAAACGAAATTGTAACCGGCGAACATTATTATTCTTCCCGTGTTTCTATGCTTTTTAGCAGTTTTTGTGGAAGCGTGTCACAGATCACAAGACAACGTTAAACGAGAGGGCCAGTATGGCTAAAGGTAGTGTTAATTACGATTATTTTTATCGCTGATCGTAAACGGGCCCAGCACTAGTTCCCTTGCTAGACCATGTATATGAGGTGGAGCCCATGGTGGACTCCTTCAGATTGCCGGAATAGTAATATAATAATGTACTTATGAATTTTAAACTTTGTATTTACTTTTGGTTATTTCACGAGTGTTCCCTCCCTTATTAGGCTTATAAGTAAGAGACGAGAGTCACCATCATCAGTTAAGGTGAACAAAGCAGATAAGCGTAACCAGAAGATCATCTATAATTAAATACGGTTGATCGATCTGTCCTTGAAGAGGTGTCTATACGCGGTGATCCTCCTTACACATAAACAAAAACGATTATATCCTGAATCAGTAGTCTACTCATGTGGTAAGAATCGTGAATCCTAGACAATTAACTATATAATTAGTGATTTATTACAAAAAATCGAGTCACATAGTATTTTCAGAGACCAATATAATATATCATTATTTCCAATTTTTAGCGTATACCTCTTTATAGAAGAAAAATACTGCTGCAAAAAGTCATTGGCGTGATCCAGAACTTCCTCATTTAAACGAACTTCAGTGCCATGACAAGGTATAGACATAACACTTCCCAAGCATACTTGTTTAGAACATAAAGTTCCCTAGAATGAATAATAAAGATGAATATAAAATAATCGAGTGATTTATTTACATCAAAATTTGTTATTTATAAGCGCGATACCATTAATTATAAACAATTGTAAATACCTAAGTGAAATGAGATACCTAAATTAGAGATAAAGTTTTTGTGCAGGGATAATTAAGGGAACAAAATACCTCTATAACCTAAAATAAAAAATCATAAATAAATTTAGAATTATTCTGAACACATAATACATAATTTTTAAAACTAGATAATATTACCTTTAATTTACTGCCTTTAAAATAGAATTTTGACCTAACTATACTGCGTTGACTTCGACATGGATTATTTAACGTGTATGGACCGTATTTACGGGTTTGTAAATTGGAACGCGCAGGTTACTAATATATTTTAATTTGGGACTGAACCTCGACCCGTAATTCTTTTGTTCTTTAGCAATTACTATTATTAGGATGAAAATGATGGAAGTAGGGATTGAGGTTGATGAAAATTACGTCACACGGGAAAACAGTTAATCAAAGGTGGGACAAATGCCTATATCATATGTCATGTCACTAGGGGACAAATTTAAGGTGGGACAATTTACTGTTTCCCGTGCAAGTCTAGTTTGCTAATTTTGGGACAAATTCTGTCCTGTTTCCCTCTAAATGATGTAGTAGTGGGATAAGATTCTTCAAGAAGTCGGACAAACACTTGAGCAGAGTGATATCCCAGTAGGACAACTTTGGTATGGGACAAATACTCTTGTCGCACTTCGTACAGATATTACTAAGGTGAGACAACTACTTTTGTCCCATCTACGCGCAATTGACCTTACCATGGGACAAATCTTATCCATTACTTCGTTTGTTGATGTCGGACCAATTTGTTGATCCTTTCGCTGTCTTATCTTTTGTTCTTCGTCTTGAATTGCCTTCTTCTTATTCTGCTAATCTTTTTATTTAACTTACTGAAATACTAATAATGAATAATTTTTATCAATAATAATTAATTTTTCAAGAAATAGATATACACCATTCAATTCATGTAATAACTCTTTAGTAAGCACTCTTTTCCTTATAATCAGATTTTTAGACAAAATCTGTTAATGTACTCTAATCCAAGCCTATCCTTCTCAGTCAATAGCTTGAGGTGAGTCTATTTTTGGGGAAAGAAAAATACTATGCGCGTAATTTAAATTAGAAGAAGTCTTATTTCTGTGAAAATTATAGAAAAAGAGAATAAAAATACAGCAAGGGAATTTAATTTTTATTATCAAAAATTCCGGATTTTTGTATTTCAGTTACTTATGTATTTCGAAATTTTTGAAACTGATAGGAAGGAAATCAAACGGCTTTCGCCTGAAGATTTCCTCAAAATCTGTTTCTTTTATTTCGTGAGGAAAACCAAAGGGGAACGAGTGCAATTTTAATATTGCCGATGTCAAAAATCAACGGTACGAGACCTGAGATTCTTGGCTCGTACAATATGTTGATTTTAACACAATTTACCGCGACTTTAGAAAAATACACTTTTATAAGCCACCGGCACTGGCTTCTATGCTTAGCGGAGGAAAGATAAAAAAATTCAATCTACGGAAAGCAAATAATATAATATGTAATTTTTTTTACTTACTTTTTTTTCTCTGCTGTCACACTCTCTCGTAGCTGGATGGCAAAAATTTAGTTGAAAGGCGGCAGAGGTTCAATTCACGAAAGTTCAATTTTGATTTTAATGAATTGAATGAAAATAAGAGATTTTTTTCGTTGGGTAAGGTTTAATTAGAAAAGAAGAATTAAAAAAATTTTGAAAAAATGAAATGGTATAATTTTCAAAAATAAATTTTTAGTTACAATGAGTTTTTAGGAAAACAGTCGATTTGACCAGGCGGGTGCCAAGGACTGAGTGTCCGGTCGGCGATTTTTCCTCTATCTTAAAAGCTACGGAAACGCCCTTCTTAAAATTTGGAAAACTATTTGGAGGGAGAATTTCCAATAGATGTATCGGAAAATTACTGCTCCTCCTAGTCGTCCCAATAGTAAGGTTCGGACTTATCTTAGGTCCGCACGACAGCTTTGCGTCCGTCTTAGAGAGAGAATAGAGCAAGAGAGAGGGTATCTGCAGTTTGGCCTCCCTGAAGAGGGAGTTCGTCAAATTCTAGATTTATCTCTCATCCTCCACTACTTTCCATTACATCTATTTAATTGATAATAATTAACTCTAACTTACTTACTATTGCTAAATATATATTCGCATATAATTCGTAATTATTCTCCGCTAGTATAGTATATATATATATATATATATATATATATATATATATGTAGTTCAACTAATTCATAGGAAAACATGTAGTAAAATATAAATCTATTTCATTTATAATGGCATTTTGTTTCAAACAGATACTTGTTGGAATATTTGCACATTTGAAATGTTTGAACCTAACGTTATTGTTCTTATGTTATTATGTTTAGGTATTATAATACGCCAGTATAAAGTTAAAACTAAACTTCGCAAATTGTTAGAGAGAAAAAAATGAAATTGTCTGGCGCTATATTTGATTTTTAATTATACCAACATGCAGACTGTTATGTTCCCAATATTCTGGAGCAATTTCGATTGTTCTCGAATATTCGAAACATAGTACATTGTACGAAAAGCGTACTGCGCGCAAGCTGACGGTGTATTTCCTTGGTGTCGACATTTGGCCTAAGGAATGTGCAACGTGAGCCGCAGTGCGATATGCTTCAAGTATACTGAGTATAGAGGGCAAGGGACGCGCAGGCGGAGGTTGCAATCTCTGCCGTCAGCGCTAATTGTCGGCCGAAGGAGGCGATCGGCGACAATGAACTTCAAAAATGAGTCAGTCTCTCTCGAGCATTGGCCCAGAGCAGAACAGCTAGCCAGATTAGAATATTTAGTGAAAGTTAAACAAAGTGGCATCAGATAGATTAACAATAGCATTGTCGGATTATCTGTTAAGTAATCATTACTCTCTAAATATTTCAGAGTGATTTTCGTCACACTTTTTCGGAGTGATTCGTAAATGACTCAAATTTGAGTGATCTACCGCTCCTTTCGGGTGATTTACTGTCACACCTTATGATCGAGTGATTTAATCACTCGAAACTTCAGTGTGATAGGCTTTGTTCGAATTACTCTGAAAAAGAGTGAAACTACGATGCGTTGCTTTCTGTAAAGTACGGGACCTCGTTGCTAGCTGCATGTGCCTGAATCTGGGCTTTGTTTAAATAATTATTGTGCCGCACGGGAAATTATCAAGAATATAATGTCTTTAATTAATGTGCTCCCCGATGCAAGTAAAGTATTCAGATTTTTGTGTGATTTTGTGCTATAAAATGTGATAGAAAAGTTTTGAGGTTAGAGGTTAGCTTATCAATGACAATATTTTTATAACTGATTTGTTCATGATGTGTGATGGAAATGTTTATTAGTTTCGAATACCCAAAATGTAGTATTTTTAATTACAGTGTTTGAATTATGAATACAATTTATGTTTTATTGCATTTGCAATTCCACAGGGGGATCCCGAATACCCTATTAGAGAGTGAAATTCGTCACTCAATTAGAGTGAATAAATCACTCTTTTCAAAAGTGACTTATCACTCTATTCCGATAGGCTCAGTTTTGTCTGGATAGGAAGAGTGAAAAATCACTCGATTCGAGTGGAAAATCACTCCGAAATATTTAGAGAGTATCATTGGACCAATTACATTTATACATACGTCAAGTGTTGGAATCAATAAATACTTAATCAACAGTCAGAAAATCCAAGTCAATCAAAGCATATTTTGATCCATTCATTAAATATAAGTATTCCAAATAAAATTGAAAGTATTAATCAAGGAGCTAGACACTCTATCAAAATATCAAGGTAAGATTTATAAGTAAATATTATACATATACACATTGGTAAATTATACAAGTGAAAAATCAATTCATGAGCCAGGAGTGACCGCCTGATGCTTGCGGAGCAAGTGCTGAAGCAGGGCTCGAACAATAAATATTTAAAGTTAAGACAATGTTCATATTTGAGCATGATCTGACACAGACAATGAAATTTAACTTAATAATATAATTTAATAAAAATGCAAGGTCAAAAGTAAAACTAATTCCAAATCGGGAGTATAATATTTCTCAATTCATTCTCACCATTCGGCAGAGCGTATGTTTGCCAGGCGGTCAAAATGAGTTGAATTTCGCATAAACCCGAAGATATTGTGCGTGCAGAAATATAGGGAAAGATGCTTAGAAAAATTCGTGTATGCCATTCTCACCGAGCCATAGCGATAATCATTGCTGTAGAGAGCATAGTTTGAGTGCCTTAGTCAATGCTGTCAATTGAAACTAGACATCTCGCTCTCCGTCTATGCAGCGAGGATGTTTATTTAACCAATTACGCTTGGACTGCGCGAGAAAGGTACACATGAATCTTTCCGGTATTATTGTTTATTTTTCTTGAGAATGACTCGCGCCTTGCACCGAGATTAAAATTTGACAGTTGTGCCTGCTTATCGCAATGAAGTAGCGAGGTGCAAGAAAACAAAAATTCTCTTAAGTAACGTAGCGACGTTACATGTACATTAATCAACGTGGATATTTTAATTAATAATTTAATATATTATTATAAAATACTGTGATATATGACATAAATTTAATACTTTAAAACTGTGTGAAATAATCAAGTCAATTTCGTACATAATGATCAACATTACAAATAGTATATAATTTGATAAGTAATTAGTTTTATTTTGATATATAGCAGTACAAAATAAATAAACATTTTGTTAACTGATTCTTTTTTCAAATGTTTTTCTTTCTTTTTCAGATATTTTCTCTTTTCATTGCGGGAGACTATACACAATTGCCAGGTTATATATGAAAGAAATTCCTGTGGCAAACAAGTAAATTGAAAAATGTATTTTTATTCGAGAAAAATTTATTATTATGTTTAGAAATACAACTTGTTTAGAGTAAGCGTAAGTTTTTTATTTTGATTCGAACTATTAAATATATCCATTTAATAATGGGTCACTACATATCTCAACTTTGACAACTCTTATGAAGTGTAATAAAATTTTATGTTTAAGAACTGTTTCAATCGTAACATTTATTATGGTTACATATTATAAAGTTACCAAATCACAAAAACAATTACAAAAAATTACAATGGCAAGTATTCATGGTATGTGTGTGTTAAAACTTTGTGTACCTATAATAAGTTAATAATTATCATAATTATGTTACTTCAAAACCAAAAGTTGCGTGAAAAAATTTGTATAAAGACGAAAGTAGAATTGTAGAGTACACTGAGAGAAATAAGGATTACTTTTTCAAACCTTCAGTACGAAAAGTTACAAAAAATTATAGTAAATCATGCACAGACTTCCCAAACACTAACTTTTACAATCCAATATAGTAATTTTTATTTTGGTTCAAATAATTAAAAAATTTATTTATCTATTGTTTATCTGTTTTTAACTTTGTAGAACATTAATGTTTTATGAGTATTATCATTATTTATTATTATTTATTGATTATTCATTGAATTAAATTGAAATATGCAAATTAAAAATTTTCGACTTGGGCTGGATTCGAACCCGGACCTACGGGACCGCAGTCAGGAGCGCTAACCACTCACCTAAACAGAACTCTTACGCGTAAAACTTTGGATCTAATATATAAATTGAACGTATTCATAACCTTAAACTCAAATAATTTTTACCATTTTATATAGTAAATTTTAATAAAAATAATTTTTACTATGAGAAATATAGTAATTTTTTCTACAGCTTCTTGTAATATTCGATATTAAAATAGTGAATATCAGCATAATAGTAGTAAAAATTCTCATAATGGCAGTCTGTGCACAGATTACTATAATTTACGTACTTTTTCGTACTTACACTTGTAAAAATTACTGCTTTTTTTTCTCAGTGTACGCTTAAGGGGACCCACCACTTTTAAAATCTAAAATAAAAAAAATTTTCAAATATTTTTTAAATTGTTATAGTCAATTAGAATTGAACTAAAACATTTTTAACCTAAAAGTATATACAAAATATAGTAAGATTAAATTTTTATTGTCCTACTTTGAGCCTAATACACATTCATGTCAGCGTAGACACTGTTCGATTACTTTTGGCACTGTCCGTAAAATTCCAAGTGTACGCATGGATGAAATGGGCTCAAATTTTTTTTACAAGCTTATTATAGTATTAGTTTCCGTATGAACAGAGGGATTTTAATTTGAATAAGTAGAAGATTTGAAAAAAATATGTCAATAAATTTTAAATCTAATGGTTTTGAAAATATTTTTTAACATATTTTATTTTTTTTCACAAGATCGTAAGAGGGTGTCCAAGGTACTACCTTGACTAACTGAAAGTTTGAGGTCCCGAATTCTTCTAATCGAAAATTTTTCTCCCGTCGGAACAAATATTCTCCGCGGATTATGTCATGGTGACGTAAGGTCTACGTATATGCTATTAATATGTATTGTATATACAGTTTATGTTTGCAGACGAATAGACAATGGTGTATTTACATTTTAATTTTAATTTTTTTATATACAATACGCACGTAGTGTTAAAGTTAAAGATATGTTAAAAGACATATCACAAACAGGACTAATAGGCTAATTCTAGATAAGTATTTAGTTTTACTTTTTTATAAATCGTACATAATATAATGAAAGATTTTGTGAACTGATTCTTTGTTAAAATGTTCTCTTTTATTTTTCAGGTTTTATTGGAAGGCTATTAGGTTATAAAGAATTTTCTTGTAATGTGACATGCTAGTGAAAGTGTTGTATTTTCATCGTTTAAGTATCGAAGAGAGTTTTTACAGTATTTCTATTGGGAAGTTATGCAAGTGTCATAGTATAAAGGGAAGGAATTCCTGTGAGAAGCTAGTGATGTGAAAAATGTTTTTTCAAGATTTATAATCATTATATAAGTTCAGAAGACAAGTGGTTTAAAAGTTTTTCCTAATTTTGAGAGAGCAAGTACACTCAGTTTCCAGACGTAACGAGACTTTTTCCAAGGGAAAAGCATGTATTGTTTTGTATAAGGTAACGAGAACTTATAAGTTGTCAAGCCAGTCGCTCAGACGGATAGGATAAGAATTTTCATATTGATCGGGCCCAGTAAAAATTGAATTTATTAATTTTGAAATTTCTAATCTGTGATTATCTCAATAGTACTCAACTATACCATCTTAAAAGTTCTTATACTATCCCTCTAAGCTTGGGCATAACAACTACAGTCTATAGTTGCTTTTTAGAAAGCAGAACATGCATTTCCCTTAGGAAAAGAGATGCTCAACCCAGATTCTGGAAAAAGACTGTATTTTGGGGACTCTGAAAATTGAAAACAACTAAGTTTTCATTAAACATACCAATCAAAGGGATATCATGAGAAATTTCAAGTTTGTCATATCAACCAATTTCGAAATAATTATCATACAAGGCATTCAAAATTGAACAGCTCAAAATTGGTCTAGACGATTTTCAGGTAGTCCTACCTGAAAATTTAGACACTAAAGGCATGAAGTCAACAGTGTAAATATTTATGTGAAAGTCAAAATGATAAGTTCGTAGACAAGGTTAATTGCATGTATTTCATGCGAGAAAGTTTCTATTTTTCCATGTACAAGCTAGTGAAAGTGTTGTATTTTCTTCGTTTAAGTTCGAAGAAATAATATGCACAAGTTTTGGATTTTATTTTTATTTTTCTGTATATTACTTACAGTGATAAATAAGGCTGATTCAGTAAAGTCTGGTGTTTATAAATTTTTTTTTTACGACAAGTTCATCGGATCACCTGTAACAGAGAAAGAATAATTTATTTTAAAACAAAGAATCATGCTCTATTATCGTAAAATACATTTATTTGAAGATAATTAAAATATACGTATCTGACAGAGTAAAATCCATTGATAGTATTTTGATCCTAATGCCATCTTTTCTGTAAATGCATTTTTCCACTTGAAACTTTTTTCAGGTTCTGGATTAAACGTTATTACACGCGCGTAGCATGAGTTTTAGGGGTTTTTAACGCAATTTGAATAATATAATTTGTGATAAACTTGGAGATTGACGTGGAGGTTATAAATTAGCCGAAACCAACAGTAGATTAGTACTTCAGGTTAGACATAGTTATAGTACGAAAGTGGGTTGGCACTAAGTTATGGTGACATAGAGATCCCTATAACGAAGCCATGAAGTATTAGTCTACTGTTGGTTTCTGCTAGATTGTAACCTTCGCGTGGATATGCAAGTTTATCATAAAATATATTATTTAAGGGGTTCGGCCTGAGTTAAACCTGAAAAAAATAAATCATCAGTTAATAGGCAAAAAAAAATTATATATAAGTAGTATCATAAAAATTCTTTTTCGTATTTTCAGTATACATATTCATTGTAATTTTGCATATTTTTAAAGCATGATATATCTATACTTACTGCTTAAACAATCCCATGTGTGAAGCATTAAATTTTAGTACTTTTTCTCCTTTGCCGCATGATTTCTCATCATCCGGGTGATGAATGCAAACCAAACTGGATGGAATTTCTTGTAAATGTGCCTCTCCTCAGCTTAAACGGAAGGCTTTTCTGAAAAATACAAATTGTCAATAATTAGTAACACATAAGTTATAATATAAGTAATTATAGTGAATGTTACGTATGTTTACATACATAACGTTCACTGTAAACTTATCTTTGCCAATTTGGCTCCGCTTAAAGAGTGCAGAAGGGTTTCCTGGAGCTGTATACAAAATTTCAGCTTGATCCGACTTGTGGTTCCTCGAAAATCCTGCGGCAACTGACCTGCAATCATAAAAATTCAAAACTTGAGAAAAAGGCATTTAAAGTTTTCTTCAACATTTAATGATCAAAAATATACTTACAGTTTTTCTTCACACCTGGACCTTTTTTAAATGAATGATAAGTGTATCCTGGTCATCTTTGTAAATTTTGAGGATGGTCCAAAAGCTTTATTCGTGTCCAGTCATCTGAAATAAAATAAAATGAAAAATCATAAAAAAATGTAATTTTTCTAAATTTGAAACATTTTTATAATTAAGTTATAAAAAAGCTTTTATTGTTAAAAAATAAATTTATATACTTACATGTGATGTACAGAAGAGTTGCACTCCCATTATGTGTCAAGTTAAAGGTTAGAAAAAATAGTCCAGATAAGCTGATGTAAGGGAAGCAGAAAGCAAGCAGACAGCTTTAATCAGCTGTTTAGCTTGCATTCTGTGATCTATATTCCAGTCAGCTAGACTGCTAGTACTGCTACAGAGCTGAAGCTGTTTGTTTATGACAACAGTGTTTGAATTTAAAATTTAAAAAATATAAAAAAAAGACGAAAAAAAACATGAAAAAAAATGAGAAAAAAGAAAAAAATTGTAATTTTGTTGTGACTGTTTTGAAGTTATATGTTTATATGTGATTTATGTTTATATGTGAGGTTGTGTATGGTGTGTGAGTTTTCTTGTGTAGTGTGTGGACGTATTTAATAAGCTCCAGCTCTATAGAAGTATTCATCCTGATGATGGCTTCTTTTCCTTCTGGCTTGACGTGCCTCTAGGGTGGACTCGGATTCCATTTTATTGGACAATTGTAGCCTCTCCTCATCTTGAGTCTCGGCCCAGTTGACTGCAGAGGATCCTGGTGCAAGGCCGAATTTGCTCATGACCTCAAGCATTCCTGCTTTGCCGTCATTGAAGGTGGTGACTGCAATATAAACACCAATTTCAAGGACTATTAGATCACTGAAACTATGCTTGGGGATGAGTTTTCAAATCGAATGATTGAAACTTTCATTGGAGTTTTGCGTGTAACCTCCAATGCAGCTCTCAAGCAAGTCTGGCTTCGTCAAGTCCTCATAAATTGGTTCAATTGCATTCATGATGGCAGCAGGCAAGTTCTTCAAATTGTTGTTCGCCTTGGCTTTCTGCCACTTGCACCAAGGTCTTGATCCCTGTGGACAAAGGTGGTGAGTAGGATGTTCGTCTGTTGATTTTTTGTGATGAAATGTTGCCCAGATAGCGTTGGATATTTCATCAACAGAATTACTATGGCCTCTGATGGCATTGCCATAGTACTTCGTCAACTGATCAATCCTTTGAGCAGTTAGACGGTTTCTTCAACCGATGCCCAAGCCATCTGAGAGCTTCTGTCCAGCTAAGCTTTTCTTCAAGTTTCGGAGTCTCGTTCCCATCCTCTTCTGAACGTGTCTTACACATTCTTTCTTGTTGATGGTAAAATCTTCATAGGGCTGGGCATCCGAAAGTGCCTTGAAGACCCTGGAATCTCCGTCTCCAATGTAATTTCTATACCTCACCTCATAAATGGACTCCGATCTCTTCAACATTTCGTCTACAGCATCCACTTCCATCTTGCCAGAGCTTCCTTCGTGATTGGCAGAACATTTTCCTTGGTGGGCTTCATACCATTCTTTATACTGTACTGTATCCTCTTCTGGGTGCTGTTTACAAGCCTGGCAATACGATTGCTTTGGAGCAACATCGATCACCTTTCCATTGGCATGGCGTATCAATGTTGAAACGCCTTGTAGGGAAGAATGGCCTTGTTTCCTCCAACTACCATCGCCTGATACTGTTTCGTGGTCATCTTCTTGATTTTCCCCACTACAATCTTCCTGCATGGCTGCTTTCATCGACTCTTTAGCTATCATTTTGCTTGCATCTTTCAAGTCTTTATTAATTATGTCGAAATTAATGTGCTTGTTGGCTTTATCGATCTCTCCGAGGCAATCATGTGGAAAAGGGTTAGAATAAAAAGGCCCTTTTCTTATATCATCAACGTTTCGGCGAACATTGTCGCCCTCATCAGGACACTGTCGAAAGTTTTTATTATAAATATAAATATAAAATTACAGAACAATTTTTTTAAAACAATATTCTTAGAGAACTTACATATCGGAGCTGTCGTGATTTTTGTACATCTCAATGAGGTTTTTCCCCCCGGCTACTTAATAGCGGGGGACGAGAGACGCCGAGCGACACCGTTATTATTTATATTTCTCTGTCGGCTAATTTCTCAGAAGTGAGGAAGTAGCCAACAGCCGTCGCTTATATATAATGTGCACGACTCATGATCTTTAACGCGGTTTTGTTTACAAGTGACGTCACACATCACCTCATCTGTTCGATGTATATAAACAGAATACATGTATTCACATTTAACTTTTCAGCTGGTAAATCAAATGTGTGTACACATTATTGAGTTTTTGGGTATCCTCCTTTTTATTTATACCGTTTTTCTGTAAATGTATGTACATCATTTCCGAGTTATGTCGAAATTACTATGAGAGATTGGAGTAGAAAAATCCATTACTCCGCATAAAGTGCTCAAACCAGCGTGTTCATGACCAAGACTTCTCATGGCTAGAACTGCTCGTCTGTTCACTTCGTAAGCATTACTCTGATTCCCTATTTTTCTGCAGGAGTCGATGGAAACAGTTGCGTAACATGAAGTATATTATATGTGATGGATAGTTTGCTACCCAGACCTCATACATCAAGTTCATCAAATCTAACGCATCCACCACAAGCTTTACAAGCCAGAAATTGTTGTAATCCTGGCAGAAGTAAAGAAATGTCGAAAATTCTATTTTGAACAGCACTAGGTTTTAAATATTTAGATTTTAATTTTTGCATAGTCCTAGACGCAGGAATTTCTGGCTGTGTAAATTATGCTGAAGTGCCTGGTAGAGCTTGCACAGCAGGTCTTGGACTCCGTGCCCTGGATGTTGAAGGTGGAAGCGTATCAGGCGTAGGTCCTGAAGTGGTTGCTGTGGCTGGTCCTGGTTGTTGTAAAGATGTTGATGTTGATTCTGATCCTGAAACTTCCTTTTGTTGTTTGCGTTGAAAAAAATGTGCTCTTTTCTTTCTTCTTCCAAATCTTCTTTTTTTATCTGATGATCCTGGTACTCTATTCCTCTTGTCTGGATTCATTTTGAACACCACTTTACACTTTTACCTGTACTTTTTTACTACAAATGCTATCAATATTATAAAATTAATTATTTAATAATATTGAACAGTGCAGAATAAAAGTAGGTATCAAAATTCAAAGCAAGTGTGACTGCTCTTGAATCCTAAACTATATGGTAAAACAGGTATCTAGACGAATAACCTTTTCGAAAGAATATTGCACGGCCCAGTCGGTAAGCGCCAAATTCAAAATTCGTTAATTTCATAACTTTATTTTTTAGCGAATTTTTATGTCTAATTGGTTGTGTACAAAGGATAATATATAATAACATGTTTTTTTTATAAATTTTCAGTATAAATAAACAAAAAAAGCAAATATGAGAATGAGCAACTTTGCAAATTTTTAATATTGCATAGTTTTGCTCATTCTATTAATATCTTTTAACAAATTTTTAATGCATAATAGATATTTTTATTGTATTTTACACATAAATATCATAAATATATCATGTATAAGAAGCGTTAAAAGCGCAAAAAATAATCATGTTCAGTTACATAGCACTGACAAATAAAAACGCGGAAATTAGGGTTTTTTTTAAAATAAGCTATTCTCATTCCTTCAGTTTTTAGTCTGTAGCTTTCTAACAAAATTTTTTTTTGGAAAAGGAACTTCAGCATCGTATTCTACAGATAATTTTCTATGAAAAAAGTCAATAAAAAAAAATTATAATTTTCTACTAGTTTCGAGCAACTTGCTATTTCAATTCCTCTCTTTCGTACGCGTGTAGATGCTCAGTGCCGGTGAGCATAGGATTAAAAGCGAAAGCAGAAAGATTCCTTCCTCACTTCAGGGCTCGTGTTAGTGCCCCTGTTTAAGTGAGAAAAGAACTACTGCTCAAAATTTTCCAATTTATAACATCTCGCGTAATCTACTCCGGTAGTGCTTCTCTTCAGGATTTAAACTCCTGTATAAGAGAGTATCAACCGCGAGTATTAAACTCGAACTTTTGATAAAAATTCATATAGAAGAAATCCCTCGTTCGCATCTTATATTTAAACTATTTACTTTAAACCGTTTTGGGTAACTACTTTCCTCATTACCCAGGCTATTATTCGCAAGAATAGGCCTAAATAAATGGGAAAACCCAGCGGTTAAAACCTCTGGAAAAATTTCACGATTGCGAGGTACAAACATAGTAGTTCGCGACGTAACAAATTTTGCGCCCGAACAGGGACTCGAAAGTAGATCAATTATTCAATTATTTCAGTGATTTTTGGTCAAATCAAAAATTCCTTTTATAAAACTTCTGTGACTTTGAGGACAAAAAGACTAAAAACTAAATAAATTTATAACTATAATCTAATTCTTCACATTAAACAATTTCTAGCTCTAGCTTCGCTGAGCTCCTCCAGTATACACAGCTTTAGCCCTGCTTTTCTCCAGCACGACAATCAAATCAAACGGGTTCATGACCTACAAAGAAAGAATCGACAACAACAACAAGAACAAGAAATAGAAGACACAAACGATGAAGAACACAGCCAAGCTGAAGAAGAAGATGCAGTGCCAATAACAACGCGATCACCGACACAAATATGAGAGGAAGAATTAAAGATAATCATTTACTGCAACCCCAACACTTATAAAGTGATAATATTATATGAAGGCGATGACATTGAAGCAGCAAAGATCCTGCAAAAATTCAGCAACTGCAACATCACAAAAAAACGGACCATGGAAAATGAAGTAATAATGATTGCAGATTATGAAAATCCGATGCTACCAAGTGACCATGAAGTGGCCTTGTTTGTGCTACAGGGGACAATGGATATCAGAAGAAGATTTCGTGAACATAATACATGAGATCAATTATACTCAATTACAGATTCTCATAGACCCAAACCATGACATCAAAGACATGTATGAGTACTTTTTAGGATTCGGAAGAATCACACGATTCACCAAAATTCGGCCGACCCCGAAAAATGATAAAGCCACAATCTTTGTGAACTTTGAAACAGAAGATGCAGCACTCGACGCAATGGAAAACTGCAGATCCATGTATAAACCCAAGTAGGGCCACAAACTGCCAGAAGAAATCGACCCGTCCAAATTAGCCAAATTAGACCACACATTATGCGTGAAAACGCCAAAGGATTACTCAGTATCGCAAGTGGTCAAACACTTCGAAAGGTTTGGAAAAATCGCCTGCAACAATTTTGTCCGCATCGACCAAAACCAAGCTGTAGTAGTAAACACACATTTAGGGTTCATGACCTATGAATCAGAACAAGAAACAAAAAAGGCGTTAAAAAAATCAGCGAAACGTTTTTGCGCAAGATACAAAATAATTACAACATGAACACACACGTTGTGCGGAAGAAACATCCCGTTGAGAAGCTACAGAGAACACCTGGAAGAATGCCAGTAATTTTGAAAAGTTTTCATTAATTTTTTTTTTATCTTTCCTTTTTTTTACTACATTAATGTTACATCTATTAATCACATATAACATTCAATTTCAATAAGATATTTTTAATTTTTGCATTGTATTAGAGTATTTTAATAGTGATTAAGTCGTAATTTTCAATATGCATTTAACTACTACTCAATTGTAATTTAGACGATAAGCATATAAGTGACAATAACTATAATCAACTTATACAAATATTCCACTGACCCCAGCATCCCCTAGAAAATAAGACTAACCAAAATAATATACACATCTTTTTTTAGTACTAACATAGTGTGGGCAAAAATACTAATCAAAAGGCGCAAACAAACTTTCACCAAAGTTGCTCAACAGAACCCAACCCACCCCTCACCACCCAGCATGCAACACCATCGTTTGCCGGGACGGCAAACCTTCCAAGGGGGGGAGGATGTTATGTGCCGATGCTGAACGACAAAACCGGCAACGTCGCATAACGAAGAAACGAGAGAAGTGCGAAAAGAACGCACCAAACCGTCGTAAAGTCTCACAAAGGCAGGCGATAACGGTACTTCTCCTACAGCCCTCGAAACGCTGACCAGGCGTTTCGCCCTCCCATGCGCCGCTGGACTCCAACAGAAGTACACGAGTGCGAGAGAGAGCGAAGACGCTAATGAATCGTGGAGAGGGATGAGGGAAAAGAAAAGAACAATTAGTGGGAGAGAGGTGACGCTCTCTCTCCCATAAGCTTTGCGCGTGCCCTAGAGTAGAGCAGCTTGAACCTCCTTCGAGTGAGGTAGTATCTTAATTTCTTTGCTAGTACATTTTTGGTATTTAGAAGCCTGCGTGGCATAGTTTTGAATTGTCTCAATCTTTAAAAATTTGTGAAGGATACGATGTAAACTTGTACATGGCGCGACCGCGCCCGTTCATAAATACTACAATCCTACATCACACATGTTATGTGTCAATAGTATACATAACGTTGAAATCCTTTCAAGAAAGCAGTTATCAATTAATTAATTAGCAATAATTTTATATACGTACCGAGTTCTTTTAATGTATAATTGTGATAAAAAAATTATGGAACTTAGCATAAAATTTAGTGTCAATAAAAGAAAAAAAATGCCCTATTATATTTATCTCTAGGGTTGTGTGGAAAAGATAGATATTTCTTTTTGAATAATAATGATTCAAAAAATATCTATTTGCTCTAAGATGGTGTCGAAAAAATAATTATTATTACAATAATACAAAAGATTATATATATTAATTTTTTAAATTTATAAAATATTTAATTGATTTAAACTATTCTTTATAATTTAGGTATTATATACCATTTAAAAGTAGCGAAATCTTCCCCCCTCCCAAAAAAAACCTTTTCGAGGCAAAAGACTGGCAAGTATAAGGGCATTTCTTCGTGTAAAAATTAAAGATCAATTTTTTAACACTTGATAACCTTAATATACCAAAAACCAAAATTTCATTTTAAGTGCTTTATTATTTACGGTTATTTCATTATGTAAATTAAAATCAAACTTTCGATAACAACGTAGAGAATATTCTAGCGGGTTTATTGTATACGGTTATTAATTTTTTCCTTCCTACATGTCGATAAGAAATGTATTCATAAGTATAAATAAATTTATAAGAAATGTATTTATAAGTATAAATAAATTTATATGAAATGTATTTATAAGATAAATGAATCTAATCATCTCTTCGAGCAACTTGGTATTTATTACATCTTACACTAATTATGACATCGAGCCGAAGGCGAGGGTGGCGAAAACGTGATATGGGCTGTCCGAATTTAATCCCGTGGTGCGTAATAATGTCGCTTCTATCGCCCGGGAGCGAAAGTAGTACTTTCGGCACAGTGTGGAGAAAAAGGTGTTTATAATCAGTTCAAAAATAATTATGTTAGGATGTATGTCTTTTTTTACCTCGTAAATGAGTGAATCACAAACACTGAAAGGACATGATGCTTATACATTTAGCTGAATAATCCAAAACTCTCAACTATCTATGAAAATATGAACGCGTAAACATGTTTGGGACAAGAGTCTGTTGGATAGATTACACTTTCTTCAGTGTTACTTCTCTATACCTTCGATTTTATATGAATTGCCAGTTTAGTTTTAGTAAAAGAAAGTTATGATATCAATAAATAAATTGGCAAGTTTTTATAAAAAGCCATCGATTATAAATAAATAAATAACTGTTGAAGTGGGGGAAAATATAAAAATAAAATATGTATTCATATAAACACTCAACCAAATTGTAGCGTGTTAAAAGGTAGATAACCTATGAAAAGGTACAGTTGGATCCAATTGAAACTTTGAATAATTGCTACTGACGTCCCTTCTGCCATTTCTTCTTTTGATGCCGCTTCTGCGCATCCCAGCGAACGTTTGGTGACCGAAGTAGTATATGGTGCCACTTTCTGTCAATCTCCCACCACCTCCTCTCGGATCCCCAAAAGAGGGGGAAACCGTGAGGAGAGGGTGTATTCGACAGAAAGTGGCACCATTGATTTATTGTTCTTCCTCTCTCTCTCTCCTTATCTCCTCTCCTTCTTTCTCTCTCTCGCGTACCTCTCTCTCTCGCGCTTACTTCGCGTAGCTGATGCGTCGTGAGCAGTTCTTGTTATTGTTAACAAATGTTGTCATACCTGACAACATTTGTTAACAATAACATTCGTCGTGAGCAATTCTTTTTCATCGCTGGTTTTAATAGAATTTTTATCATGTCAACTGAGCAATAGTCGCGCTTGCATGAGTAAAGAATGTACTCGCTGTTATATTACAGCAGTGACATTTTAGAACTGCAGCTCTGCAAACATCTGACTGAGTATCTACCATTTCTAATGAAATCGCTGTCAGCAAATTTTTTACAAAGTACGAATTTTCAAACAATATCGTCATTCTTGGTTAGATTATCAGAAAAATTATTTATAAACTTCTTGAAACTGATACACCTACACATATAATGTAAAAACATAATAGAATATTGTCCACAAACATCAGATGACGAATCTTGTAGACGTGTCGCATTCCAACGAAAATGCTTACAATTCTTTCTTAATCGGTTAATATGTTCAGCAATAAATGGCGGATTTCCAAAGCTATCAAAATATAAAGCTTCACCCGACTTATTTACGTATACAGCAACCCAATGCATGCCAGGTTTCGTATGATCATCGGTATTCACGATGATTGCTGTTGGATTGGACCATACTCGAGGTATCTGATCAGCCGGAAACACACCAACAGTATGTGCACGCATGCGTGACAAAATTTTCAATATCTGAAGACTATCCATTGTAAAAAAATAGACCTGAGGCCTGAATAATAGTCAACATCTATTTTTTATAACTCTTAGTACAACTAATGTATGAGTCCTATGACTAGGCTATTTATATATATACTCCTAAAACGACATCTTTGTTCAAAAACACTAACCACTAAAATCAATGATTGCTTGACGCGATCCATCCATTTCTAAAATATTATCATATTCGGCATAAATTATACAATTAACCGTACTTGCTAAAGGATCATCAAAGCGTACATCTAGACGAACGCTACCGTGTTTAACCAAATTCCAATGTGTGTTATCATTTGCAGACAAATCAGGAGTGAGGTCAAAAGCAAACAGATAATACCCGTTTGGATATGACTGCCGTATGATTTTATTACCTTCGTTGAGAAAATGTATACATGTGCCAGAAAATAAAGTATGGTAGGCATCAACATATAAGTTGTTCGTTTTAAAATCTGGCTGTAGTGGTTTTGAAGGTATTTGAACACCATCAATGTATAAGCATAAAAAGTTGATATTAAAATGTTCAAAATTAAACGGATTGAGCGATCTATCGCCGTTAAAAGCATTGTTTATTAAAAAACCAATTATAATCCGTTTTGGCAACTGCCCTAAAATAATATTGTCCAAAGTTTCGCCGTGAATACTACTATGCATGATTATAGCTTTAACTTCTACTCTTGTAAGAGGATATTTGGCTGTTGTCTTTGAAAGGACTTGTGCATTTGCTAACAATACACTAGGATTTACTTTAACACGACGAACTAATAAATTTGCCTCCTCTATTTGTACAGAGAAATAACCGGAAGGGTCCATCAAACAAAACTGATCTCTTGATTTTACAAGCCAAACTCTAACCTCCACGCCATTTAATAGCAATCTCTCTTGATTAAATACATCTGAATGTAAATGGCCTTTCAAATCAACAATTTTTGTTGCCGACAAAAAATTACGGCATTCAACAAAACCTTCGTTAGTGGTATCAGTAGCGTCCATAGCCCCAGCAGTGTCATCACTCCACAAAACACTCGTCAAATGCGATGATTTAACTGCAGGTCCATAGTTTAGAAGTGTTTCAATGTATGCTCTATAGGCGTAAGCATTACTTGATGAAGATACTGATTTTTGATTGAAGAACACATCTACTTGGTTTAATAAAGAATGCATAAAATTATTCACAGGTCCTGTTTTGGCCACTAGTGCTTTATGAGCGGCAAGGGTCGTAGCTTCCACATCAGTTTCATTTATACTACAGCTTAATCGAACTCTGAGACTTAGCATTGTGTGTGCTAGAACAATATATTCATCACTGTTACCAGGTAATACAAACTCTATTGGTGCATCATTTGTTAATGATGATATCGGTTTATATGTCATCCAATGTGAACCTTCTATGGTGGTTTGTGTAGGAGGAATTTCAAATAGAAGTAGTTCCGATTTCAAGCATTCACAAGAATGACTATGTAGGAACGCCATCTTAACTATCAAAAATATCTCTAGAAGTTCTTTTCTTTTTTCTCTTACTTTTCTTCTTTTTTCTTCTCAAACCATTCGATTTACCGCTTCCAATTTTCACACGGTTCTTCTTCTACTTTACACCTCCACTTTTCTTTGTTCTTTTTCGGAGCTTTGTTTCACGTTTTACAATGTTACCAGGGCCTCCAAGCAACTGTAACTGAACGGGTTGGTAACGATAAGCTCTTTTATATCTTGACCCCTCCATCAGCTTGTCCAGTTTTTCTTCAGCCTTTCTTTTTAGAATTTCACCAGATTCTCTAATACGGTTTTGAAACGACTCTTTTATAGGTGTGTTTTTCAAACTCACGTCTGACACAATGTTCATCCCCGAACGCAGTGCCTCCTTTCCAACAGCCCTAGCGCCACGTGTTAAGAGCGGGAGTACTCGCTGAAATATACCAGCCAAAAACGAACCGATACCTCCGTCACCTCTCTGATACAGAGAACCTGTGTAAACACGTCCGACTCCTCCACCAATATATCCTGTACCAACTTGTACATTAAAATATTCCTCGTATCTATTCATTTTTTTTGTTCTTTGTTTAATCACTGATTTTTTTAAAATGTAGTGTTATGGTCAAAGTCCCATAATCAAATGGAATTGGTTGACCATACTGATCTCTTATATCAATTTCAATAGTCTGAAATGACTTGAATAACAGCGAATGGTACATTGGAGGGGAGAATGTTTTGATTATTGTAAAACCATATACATAATTATTTGTACTTAATGACACAGCTCTTAACATTCGAGATTGAATATCCCCTATGACGTAAGGTTCACAAATATCTGTATAAATCATTAGCATAGATGGTAGACCATTTAAGAGGTGAGCTGGTCTTTTAGATTCAATCGTAGTATTTTTATCGAATATAAGATTCAATGTTTCAAATCCTAAAATTTTTTGCAATTTATTGGATAAGCACAACTCATGTTGAAATTCGGAACAGGTACTCTCACCACATATTCTTTTGATTGTCACGTATTCACCATTCTCAACTTTAAATTCAAAATGTCCTGTTACACACATTAAATTATTTAATTCGTTCAATAACATATCTAAATTTTTATAAATTCCAGGACGGATTGTGCACGCATATTCGCTTAATTTGCCCGTTATAATTTCATCATTTTGAACAATTATATCATAAAGTTCTTCCAACTGCTTATTTGGTTTATTTTTAACCAAAACAAATCCTTCTTTAGTATCGGATGACACATGTTGAAACGTCAGCGGAATTTGAGCCTCTGTAAGGGCAACAACCCTTTGGCCTTGAAGTTGAAATTGCTGAGGTAATTATGTAATAAAATGCGTAGTAGTATTTTCAGAAAAATAAGTGATACTACTGTTACTAGGGAGAATAATGCAGAATTGATCCTTCATTGTTTTTTATATCTTGTCAATGTCAACTATCTTCACCCAAGAGTTAAATTTCTCTGGATAGCCTTTCCACGAGACATAATATTCTTTGTTACGACATTTTCCTCTAGTTTTAAAAATCTCGTTAACTTCAAAAACTGCAGTTTTGAAGTCTTTTCGAACCCTGCTTAATTCTTCAGCGTAGAAAAAACCATCAATATCTTCCGCGGATAAATGTTGCAAGAAATACACAGGTGGTTGACGTGTATCCGAAACTCGTACAATCTTGAATATCTCTAATGTCGAACCGCTTTCATAACCTTTCGAAAAAACGTTCTGTGCACGACTGACTCGTACCAAATCTTCTACTCTGTATTTAAAGGGTTTGACGACTTGATTGGCATATCGTTTTCGTAAATTTTCACGAGCTTGGTCAGCATTAAATAGTGTCACAGATGCAGGAGTCATTTTTATCGCAGAATGCTTCGTATTATTATATGATTCCAATATGTTTGGTAAAATATCAATGTAGCGACAGGTGTTTTCGTGCGTAAAGTATCTCCATATTCTTTCTTTTATAGTTCCTATGAATCTTTCTGCGATAGCTGCTTTAGTGTCGGGACTACGCACTACTCTATAAAGTATTTCATGTTGTTTTAAAAGTTGCATCGCACAACCAACAAATTCTTTATCTTTATCAGTTTGTAGATACACTGGTTGACGTTTATTACTCTTTGATAAAATATTCTGAAAACCATTGGCAACGTTTTTTGAAGTTTTATCTTTAAGAGGTTCAGCCCAAGCGTATTTACTTAACACATCGATAACGACCAAAACATAAGAAAAACCATCATTGTAAGTTTTTATAGCTTTCATGTCCATTAAATCAGCTTCCCATAAATCATCAATATTGCGTACATTATAATTACGCCTACGAAATCGTTGTTTAACGGGTTTATGTAGATTGTAAGGGTCTTGGCTTTCAAGCCATTCAACTACCTCCTTACGCTTATGTGTTTTTCTAGTGAATTATCCATAATACACAATTTTTATTCTGTTAATTCACAAGCTTGTTTACAGGTTTATTTCTTAGATTTTTTAATATTTTTTGCTGTATTCTTCTGTTTCTTCTTCTTCCTCAAGGCGTTCTTGATACGGGAAAAAAACTTTTTAAACGTTATTTTGCTCACCATACAACAAGCTGTCATCAATGCCAAAGTTCTCTCATCCGGTGGTGTTTCACCCGCTAGCATACGGGAAAATGCGTATTCGGCTAAAATTCTGTCAGCTTGACGGTGATCTACTTTTTTGTCTGCATAAGTCAAATCGTACTGACGACAAGCCTCATCCAAAGGGTTTATACCAACATCGCCTCGTTCAATACGCTCAGCCAATTTCGTACAAGGTCCGCAAAATTTGTAACCAGGTACATGCATTTCAAAAGGAAGTAAATTAATTAATTCATCTAAAGCACTATTCTGATCTTCTTTTTTTTCGCTATAAATAACTAGTTCTTCTTCTTCTTTGTTTTGGTCGAAGCGGTTAGCGTCTTCCATTTTTGTGTTCCTATGACTGGTTTTCTTTTGGGAGTAGTAAAAATTTTTCTTCGTATACTGACACCCACTGACGGTGTAGCAAAATCTTGATTCTCATTATCCTCCTGGCTGGCTATTGATGTACTACCGCTGCTGCTATCTGATTCGTCATTTTGTTATGTTGGAAAGATAGCAACGCCATCTATTTTATCAGCTACCGTTTGGGTCATGTTTTTCAATATACGCCTATTTCCAAGGTATTCTCTTGGAACACACAAATCGTAGCACTTTGGCAAATAGCAAATGCCCTGGTGGTGGTACAGCAGATTTTCTTTCTCTCAGAGCGTAATTTATCAAGTCAATAATATTACCATTACTAACACGCTTTCCATGTATGGTAATACCACCTTTGTGATCCCACTTTATATTATCACTAACATGTAACCGTTTTAAGAGTTTAGCTGCATTATTTCTGTAGCGTGCTGGTACAGTTTCAATAATAGCATCGTCCCTATGTATTTCCTCATCTTTCTTCGTTTTATCATCTCTGCTGTCTTTCTTAATTTTATCAACACACACACACATCTATATTGTCATTATTTTTGAAATGTAAATAACTCTGCAGGACTTCACGATACAATGACCATTTTTCTCTCTCATTTTTATATAATGTTGAATTTAATATTTCACTCATTTCTGCATCCAATCTGCTAGTCACGGACCCCGGTGTTTGTACAGATTTTAGCATCTGATTTAACTGTTGTTCTCGTTGTCGTTCGCAAGCCGTTAGCCGTCCAAAGATTCTTGTGGTAATAGAACCATTTTTCGAGCATGTTCCATTTTATCTGCTGATTAGAGCCGATAAAACTGTTCCAATAATAGGCGCAAGTAATGCAGGTAAAAATCCACCACGCTGTACAATAATTTTTTTCTTCTTCGATAAACTCACAGAACGTTCTGCTAATCGTCGAAGAGTATTTACGTGTTTACGCAGATTCGCTTTATGCTTCTTTTGAAGAGGTATGTTTCCAACAAGTACATTTAACGCACATTCACAGATACGTCTAACTATTTTATTATCTAATCTTTGTATAAGAGCATTCCTTTGATTAGTATTAAGATGATAGATAGCCTCAAGAATCACAGCTTCTTTCCGCCGAAACGGTGAGTGATTATGAGGAGCCATTAGAGAGAAACAACCGGTGTTAGGTTGGAAGATTGATCGCTCTTACTCTTTTTTTTAGGTACATACACGTACTGATGTTCGTCACTTGGAAAAACACAACTTCGAAATCGACAATTTTCGACTGTATCTTGTTTCAAATCTAGTAAGAGATAACCGTAAGCTTTTGAAGTTGCATCCCAATAAGCCTCTTGTAAAAACTTTGGATTATCTGGATATATTTGTCGTGAAATATGTAAAATTTGCGATCTATCGCGTAAATTTCTAAAAATTACTATATACTGGGCATTCAACGATATATCACGTTGGCCTTTACCTTGGTGAAATATATTCTGACTGATGTAGAATACCGAAAGTAAGTGATGGTGAGAACCTTTTGAGAAAATATCAATAATTGCTCCTCCAGACGATGTTTCACGCATTAAATCATCAATTATTATTAGTTTAGGCCTTGGATCGTTAGCGTAATCTGAACTTTCTGGTAACCCTTCACGAAATTCAATGTTTCTACCTTTAAAAGTCTTGTAACTCGATTGCCACTCTGCGTAGTAAACAATAATACGTTTGATTTCTGTTTCACACAGCTGATCAACGTATTTTATGAATTTTTTTACAAATTCTGTTTTACCGCAACCTGTTGGACCACACCAAATCGAAGTGAACGGATGTTTCCAACGCATAGACATTGCAAATACTAACGAACTCTTCGCCAATTACAGTGAATACAAGCCTTTTTGTAGCATTATCAGAATAAGAATGGAGGGGGAAGGTTTCTCCTAAATAGACTACTCGTTCAGAATAGTGATGACTGATCCAGCATTACTAAGTTAGGAAAAGAAAACACGTATAATTGTAGTGATCTTCTGACGGCAAACACAGCATTTTTTCATTCTTGGTCCACATTTCATACAAGTAAGTATATGCCCGCATGGTAAAAATACCATTTCGAGTTTTTCATGATAGCATATTTTACAAAGATGTTCATCACCGCTGGTTTTTTCTTTTTCGTTTGTCACTACGTGTTTGTTTTCATTTGTTTGATTGGGAAATTTTCATTAAGGGGACCCAACAGGTTTAAAATCTGAAACATAAAATTATAAAAAATTAGTATAAAATTAAATAATATGTTAGACAAACTTTTCATACTTATAGTATGTTCACTTACCTTCAATTTAAGCACTTGAAATCCAAGTTTGGACCTACCTATCCGGAGTGGCACTCCGCAGACTGATTTCCACTGTGCGTAAGATTCCAGGTGACCATATCCTTCGATTGAACTCAAATTTTGTGAGTATGTTCTATGTAAGTGTAGCTTTCGTATGAACAGAGGGATTTTGATTTGAATACTTAGAAAAATTTTAATTAAAAAAAAGTTAATTTTTTTATTTTTAATATTTTTTTTGGCACATTTTTATTTAACAAATTTGAAGCTTTTAAATCAAAATCCCTCTGTTCATACGAAAACTATACTTACATTGAGCATACTCAAAAAATTTCAGCTCAATCGAAACATATGGTCACCTGGAATCCTACGCAGAGTGAGCTGAAATTATGAAAAACCAAAGTTGGAGAAAATTGACTTTAAACTTCATTGATGCATATTGTAATATAAGTTAATTTATTGCTTACCAAATATCTTGGAACTATTTTTCCATCGATCCTTGGTGGTAGATCACCAATTTCAGGATTTATATGGTATACTGAATGTATATGGTATGTGAATTTTAACATTAGATTAATTTATTGTATTTAATACTAAAAAATGCATGTTTATTCTTACCTAATTATTTTGTTGAAGTCTCAAACTTGATTTGATGGAAGAAAAATAGAATTCCAACTTAGCGTCATATCCACTGAAAAAAATGAAGTAAATTAATATTTCAAAAACCATAAAAATCAGCTAAAACAATATAGAGAAGAATACTCATCTTTTTTCGTAGTCCATGCCAAGCCTTTGCTTTTCACTCCTTAATGGCAAATCCTTATAGCGATAAAAATGCTTTTTTCCTCCACGAGCCATCACCAGAAATATTTAGTCCAAGAGCACCAAGAGCACGAAATGCAACTACAGCCCTTCGGTTCACTTCCCATGCACGATTACTTTCACCCACTTTTTTGCTAGAATTGATGCTGGAGACTTCTCTGCATCGAACACATGTCTCTTCAATTTTAAATCCTAATCCAAACATTGTTGATTCAGAAAACTGCACTTCACTATGACACTGTTTGCAACACAACACATTTTAGAGTTCAGGAAATAGAATATTGATGTCAATAATTCTATTCTTGACTCCGGAGAGGCCTTCTGCTGCTGGAGTTTCAAGTTTTCTTGAAGATGTCGAAGGTCTTGGTTGTGCAGTTGAGTCTACTGCGTCACTGGGTCTAGTTCCTGTAAATGTTCTTGGTCACCTTTTACTTCTTCCACAGGACTATTTAAATTTCCTATCTAAATGAGTGTTAGGCAATCTGCCCTTGTTATCACTCATTGATATAACTAACTAATCTAAACTAAAAGCTAAACTAACTAAAATTTCTTACAACTACTCCAACCTTTTCACTTTAAAAAATTAAAATATAAATAACTTTAGAAGAAAAAAAGGTAAATAAACACTACTAAAAAAATGGTAAATAAACAAATAACTAAATTTAACTATGTTTGCACTGTGCAAAACATCTCACATTCAAGAACTTTCAAATATTAGAAAACTGGTAAAACAGATTTGAAAGCACACTGATTCTAACCTTTATGTACTTTAAAAATATTTTCGTCACAGCGATCGTCACGTTTTGGTTACAGAATCGCCGCCTAGACTGTTGCGAAGAGCGCGCGTATTTGAATTTCACCTAATGACTATATAGTTTCATGAAACACAGAATGAAAAAAAAATCATCATTTATTGTTATAAAATAATTTACGAAATACGTATGTATGTTTAAGAGCGTATGTGTGTATGCGAGCGATATATATATATACATACATATATACACACACACACACACATACACATGCGCGCGAACATACACACATTCGCGCATAAATACATTCATACGCAAGGAAAAAGTTAAACATTCCTGTAATACGATATATGTATATATATATTAGACTGCCCAGTTTTGCCACCAATTTTGAAAGTTACATTTAAGATCAGACTAAGCATTGGAGAGGCTCAGAACTAGTACAACGGATTTTGAATTTTTCAAATCGAATAATATTTAATAGCTCCCACGCGATTGCAAAGATCTGTAACCTAGTGTAGAAACATATCTGAAGAAGGTAATGTCAGTGGAACCAAACAATAAGCATCATTATCCTGGTCATAAATACTTCTTAGATTTTATGGTAGGGTCCGGCTTTTCGGGACCTCGGAAACGAGACATAGGACAACCCGTGAGTGCGAGTGAGAAGCCTAGGAAAATGTATAAGTGCGACCAAAAAAATGAAACTTTTCGATATATTGAATAAATAATTTTAATTACGCAAATTTGCGAGAAACCAGTCAAAATATTTATTTAGTATTTTGCTTATAATTTTGCGGGAAAATCGGCTGTGATTTTCTCGCCATAGTGTGTGCTGACGTTGTTCAACTTTGTTATCATGTATCGATGGTCAACGACAAGCTCGGTTACTTTCTTTGATGGAAGGAAGGTTCCACTAGCAATCTTATTAAGAGTTTTTAGATCCATCTATAAAGATATATTTTGCTAGATTAATAATTTATACATTACTGTGATAATAATAAATTAATAATAGATATACATACTTTTGATTAAGAAAATTTGCGGTGTCTGCTAGAGTTCTACAAGTCTTTCCAAAACGGTATTTGGAACAAGATGGTATTGCTTGAATATGTGCTCCTACTTATATACAGCTCCCCCCATCGTCATCTTCATGGTTTATTAGTGCTGAGCTTGTTAAAAAGATTGCTAGTTGAAGGGTCTGAACTCGCTGCGAATAAGAACATTGCTGATATTTTTCTTGATTCATCATTGGACGGTTTAATATTAACGTGGAGTTAACTCTTGGCCAATCAAACGAACTACTGTTGTTTTCTTTACTCATCGTTGGGCTGCTTTATGTAGAGGTGGGGAGTGCTTCTACTGGTTGGCCAATCCAATGAATCGCTGTTTGTTAATATTTTTTTTATTCGTCATTAAGTGGAATTATGTACCCGTACGGGTAACTCTTGTCCAATCCGATGAATCGTCGTTTACTATATACTGGTTTACACATTTTCGACTCCTGCTGAGTAATGACATCATGGAATGCAGTTCGACGAATAGCAGTATTTGATAACATAATTTCACTCTGCTGTGAAATGATCAATTGTCGAATCGAATCAAAATTTATTTCTTGGCTATTAGCAAAATTTAAACGTATACCCTTAATTTTGCATACAAAATCTGTTTTATATTTGCATATAAAATTTAGGACCTCCTGATATAAATGTAGATATGAAACTACCTATGTCTTTATCAGCTAATTTATCGGTGAGATCACCCAATCCTGTACCTATCGGTAAATCGTAATCTTGATCATTTCTGGTGATGTAGAAAACTGAATCTGTATCATAATAAAGTGCACGAGGTCCTAATAGATGTAAATATTTAAAAAGTTTAAGCCGTGCCTGTGCTGTAGTAAAAGCTGCTATCACAACATTCGTTGTTGGTGATCCCGTCGTGAGAGTTTCTACTGTGTAAAACCAATTGACGTAAAGAGTGTCGTCATTAACAGGTAAAATACCATTAACAGTTATTTCTGCTCTTGTTAATAATTCTATGTGTTAATAATTCTATCAATCTTTCAGGTGTTTTTACTACTTCTGTCTTCGTCATATTTTCACACTGTCCAATTTTACCCCATAATGAATTTAAGCACAGTTTGGCAACGGAGCGTAAACCAGCATTGTAGCTTATATTATTATTTTCCAGAGTAATACCTTCAGTGTCTCTCATTTGTGTTATATAGTGCTGTTTCTCTTCTTCTGTACGACAGTTAGGAGGAAATCCTGATGCTTTTGCTTTTCGTTCATAGAATGCATCTATATATTTGCTGAATAAGCCTCCTTCGCGAGTAGTACGATCGTATTGCATCATTTCATATTGCCACATCTCATATACTTCTTGAACAATATAACCCATTTTCACAGCTTCTTTGACCTCTTCGGTAACCCATGTACCGTGTAAAATACGATCGTTTATTTCATCATGCGCACAGTTATGCTGTATCATTTCTTCGCGACATGTTCGACAAAGCGGAAATATCAATTTATTGTGCATTTTTACAGGCAGAACAGGATGATACATATTTCGTGGTGGTAGAATTGCACAAGAAATTAAACCGTTTACTTGAAATATGTCATTGTTTGTGTCTATTATTTGGCTACATTCTTCTTGACCTACATATATCTTCGGATGCCCAATAGGATATTTGGAATACTTGCATATGTATGGGTATAATGAACACACATCCACATATTTAATTTTTTCTCCTTCTTGACAGTCTATCAATTTTATAGTATTACCTGTTTCTACCGCAAAAAAGGCATCTCTCGGATCCAAAGGTTTCATTTCACATTTTGCTCATTTTTATTCACAAATTTTGCTCATTTTCATCAACCTCCTTGTTAAAATCACATTCCCATTTTTCAATCAGTCTGTATCCACTGGTTCTTATTTTGTTTGATATGACTAGTGTTCTTTCGTATCTGTCATCCATTGTTTCATCGTTCGATAACACCAAGTCTCTGTTTATTTTGTAGCAACGTGGACAACCGTGCCAAAAACAACCATGAAATTGTAACACTGTACCTTTATTTTGGTTGTCATCTTGTGTTTCACAAAAGCCGTCTACGAGGATACCTTCAAACTAATCTTCTCTCTCGACCGTGCCCAGCGTGTTCCTATATAACAATTCAAAACACGTTGCTCCATCCAATACAATCATGCTATAGCCTTGCAAGATTGATTATTCGTTCTTCTATAACCGCGAGGTGGTATTATACCAATTTGATTCATGTTAAAAAGTTTTTGCGAAAAACGCGCATACATGTTGATGTGATGGTTGTACACTCCGAAAATAGATCAACATTAAACTCCATAAAATTTTTTCGAAAAGCTACACAAGCTAGTCTTAAAATTGCAAATCTTGTTTACAATATTTTACATTTCACTTTGAAAGTTAAAAATATAGTTGTTTGAAGTTTGTTCATTTAATCGAAAATGGATCAACATTAAACTCCATAAAATTTTTTCGAAAAGCTACACAAGCAGTCTAAAATTGAAATCTTGTTTACAATATTTTACAATTTCACTTTGAAAGTTAAAAATATAGTTGTTTGAAGTTTGTTCATTATACTACTCGAGGAATTTGCTTCTTTGATGTACACGTCCATTGTACCAGGTGTATACATTTCTACTGGAGGCATTTGCCCAACGTAGTTCTGATTTTCAGGCGTGTTGAATAGATGTGGGAAGAATCCTTTTTCAAACTCTGATAAACCATAGGCCTTTGGTAAACTGTTTAATGCCAATGGA